>JAQFZC010000192.1:0-68666 GCA_034695205.1 Dicyrtoma fusca | reverse complement strand
TATGTACCTACCTACCTACCTCGATTGTAGTGCCTACTTACCTGCGCAATCATGCTCCAGTACAAGTTAACAAGCTCACTAGGAGTTTTTTTTTTAATTTTCTTGACAGAAAAAAAATAGTAGGACATATTGAATGCTTGTAAATTAAGTTACAGATTGTTAAAATGTTGTTTTTATTTAGAAAAAGATGTGAGATTTTGAAGATAAAAACATACAAAAATCCATGTTTTACCTCTCTCGTTAAAAATATAAACTTTTATTTACTTTATTTACTTTGAAGAATGTTTAATTTCACTTTTACAATGACGTCTCTTTTGAAAGCTGGTGCTTCCCTTTGACATTGAGCTGGAGCTAATTGTTGAGATGTCTCAAGATGCTACACACATAGGTACATTCCTATTTACAGAATGTACACATATGAACCAAACAAGACCCAGCAAGTGAAAGATGAAAAAAATGAGAGAAGTTTTTTGTGGTTAGCTATTCAATCCCATTGTTTTATGGTATTTAAGTAGTCATAAAGGAAGAGGGATATGATGCTGGATGACCATGCTGAGCTCCTGTTAATTGGCTCGAGAGAGAAAGACAAGTTTCCCTTTAGTCTGTGCCACTCTGCGGAAGTGCATACAACCAGAAAACATGCTATCAATGAGATGACACGTTAATGATACACTAGAAAAACAATGAGTCTCATCACCTTATGAGGATCAACCCGCTTCCCTCTCAAAAATCTGTGTGTTTTCCCGTCTCTCAACGACTCATACTGAACTTTGTATCTCTTGCTGTAAACAAGCCTCTGTAAAAAAAATTCTCATGGAATTTTTTCCCCTATTTTAAAATCTAGACACTCAAGAAACTTTCATACAGAATTGGTTAGGTATGCATAGTAAACAATTAGTTTGCCCAAGATAGCATGCTATATACTTTGCCTCTTTGACGTACTTTCCTGTTTCTCTGGTCTGTCTCAGAATAATTTTAAAACTTGCCTTTTCCTAGGTGTCTGTACTACGCAACGCTCAAACTCCCAGATTCATTTCAGATTTAATTTTAATTCATAATTTATAACTTTGTGGACTGCTTTCTGGTTGCATGTTAAGTTTGACTGGGATATGATTATGCTTTCAGCAAGATATGAGATATGAAATCAGCAGAGAGTTATTACATTCGAAGGCTAATTATGAAAGTTCCTACCTACCTCCCGACCAGTGCAAGGCAACCTGCACCTACTATCTATTGGATCGAAGGGAACAACAATATAATAAATCATTACTGAGCATTACTCTGCATCAATTATCGTAAATGATGAATTAATAGTAATTATCTAATAAGTTGTATCTTGTATCAAGTTGTTATCTCTCGAAACTTTCACAGGACACACGTGCCAAATGTGCCAAACTACTTTGCAGTCATAAAAAAAATTCGTTAGTAGTAGATGCACATCGTTTTCGAGAAGGATCGGCTATCACTTCCATCCGCACAACTTTAAAACCAGAATGTTCACAGGTTTACTCACTACTGAGGGGCTAAACGATACGCCCGAGCTTCTGATTTCTGTTCTTTCTGACCAGTACATAGTGGCAGTAGTGCCTCCTTACAAATTCAAAAGGAATTCCTCCTGACACCGGATTCCCCTTATACAACGTTCCTTTGAGCACTATAATAGTACACACAATTAAATAATAAAAATATTTTTAAAAACAGTACATATGTGTATGTATAGCAAATGGATTCGAGTAATTATCCCGGTTAAGACTGAATACAATAGAAATACAGTAGAAAATACAGAAGAAAGCATCGATTTGAAGACTGATTACTGATTTGTTCCTACACATTATTACCTGTGTAGTGCTGATTGATATATGACTTTTTTCTTTGTATGGATTTACAGCGGACATGCACTCCCCAAAGCGCTTTTTGTCCATGGAGCGCATATTTTATTTGTTCCACCAGAATTTACATAAGGTATCATATCCAGAGCTCCGTTTTTATTTATTTCTCTGAGACTTTGGATGTGGGGCATGGGCATGGAGAAGTTTCCTCAGACGTTTTGATAACAAGCTGTAATTATAAAAACCCGTATGAGTGCCGAAATTCGAGGCACACAAAAAATAGTATGTATACATAATATATAGTATATATACCTAGCTATATATGGATACCTAGGCTAACTACCTATAGGCAAAGTGCTATTTAGTGCTAGATTGCATGGTAAGTTGGTGGTGACTGTGGTGGAGAGGGAATTATCATGGAAAAAATGGAGAAAATGGGAAGGTACCTTGTTATTATGCACAAGCAAGAACAAGTAATTTCCTGTATAATTTAAATCCCGAAAAATTATCAAATTTCACATAAAATTACAAGTGAGATGGAGAAGTTTGACATTTTGATAATTTTTAAGTGTTGCTTCTGCATTGTAATGTATCACGTGATGAAATATTGTAAAAATTATAACTAATGAGTTAATCACTTCATTTTGAATATATCCTGTCACACAAAGTGTGGAAAAATGTATTTCTTAATCTGTTTTTTGTGTGTGACTTGGTAGTTTTTTGGGGGAGCATGACTCCGGTTTATCTCAATATCGACGGTAAACTGCGTGATATAAAAACAACTATTGTTATTTTATAGTCCTTCCAAACTACTACTGCCAGCTCAAGTCTCTTGATATACATTTTTTTCCTTCTTATTCTTACTCTCGATTGACCATTGAACGGGTCTCAAGTCTCTCAGTCCAACTACCTACAAGTACCACCACCACCACCGTCACGTCTACTTTCCCATATAAATCATAATACATTTTTATGGCCCCTTTTTACGCACCGTAGCTACACATTCAGTACTTCATGCTGCATTGCAATGCCAAACCACAATGCAATGCAATGCAATCTACAATGCTTCTTCGAAGCTCCGTGAGTTCTTGAAACAGAAAATGGAAGGACTCACTTAAACTCACTTTTAACGAACCAGCTCATAATTGAAAGCGTATACAACAGTTGATTGAAAAAAAAAGTACCGGGTTTTTATACAAATTTGTCAAGTGTTTGACTTAATTTAGGGAAAACAGTGAAGAAAAAAAGGGAGAAGGGAGCTTTTTTTCTCCCCGCCATTAAAGGCAAAGACAAGGAGTGCAGGGAGACTTTTTGGTTGAAGTGCAAGGAAAGAGAGCTGGAGAGCTCAACGTGGTTTCCAGATTAGGATCTTAAGTCATGAGAAACATGTGGATGATGTTTATAGTTGGGGGTTATAGGTTAGATACAAGTGGAAAATAATCGTTCTTCCATGCTGCAGTCTCCAGCTGGGTCTAGACAATACTACTCTCAATAGATAATACATAATAATCGTATTGCCAATAACGGCTAATCCATTTCAATATTTCCCTTCAATTTATTTAACTAAGTGTACATATACATAAACTACAGAGTAAATAGTGCAGACCTTCCCAAAATCTCTTTCCACAGACTGACAAAAGTTATTTCAAATAAACAAAGCAAAAACGAACAAACCAATTATTATTCTCCATGTCTTTTGGAGTTGGTAGTAGTTTGTAGGTAAGTAGTTCCATTTTTTAAAAAAATAATGGCATTTCTCCTTCCCCTGTCAAAGAGCAAACCAACCAGTACAGCTGTACGTATATACCTGTACAATGCTACACGTCAGCCATTAACGCAGTCAGAATCGCAAATTGTGTATTTACTGCTGTCTTGTTCATTGACTAATAGTAGGTGCTTTGCATTCTACCTTTGTATGCATGTACTTGTAAGGCTAGCTTTTACTAGGTAGTTGTAGTGTCTGTACACTGTATACATATAGGTGGTAGATGGGCTTAGAGTTGACAGTCCACGGAACATTTGACTCTGTCTGTCTTTTCAATTTTTGTCAATACATTATTGCGGTGACCGATGACGCGGATGAAAGAAACTTTATTTTCTTGAACATGCAAACGGTTGAAGGGGGAAAACGGGAGAAAAGTTTTTTAAAAAAATTGCTGTCGGATGATTGAATATGTCAAATTCGGTGGTTGCGTGTTCCGTCGGATTTCATGCTGATCAACTCATCTGAAGAATGACAGTGCTATCACGAAACGCATTAACGAAATAGTTAGAGAAATAATTTCCTTTAGTTCCTTGGAGGCCATTGAGTGGATGATTTGCTGCCCTTTGACTTTTATTTCCAATTACAGGGTGAATAACATGTAAAAGTAGTCAGATTTTGTATGCAAACATCGGTGCAGACAACAATATTATTACTTCATTGTGTCTGCATCTGATTGTGAGCTGTCGTGGACGAACGAGCGTCCTTTGCTGGCTACATGGAATTGGAATTGGAAATACATGCCAACACATTGAATTGATGGAAGAAAATCATGGCACTCTATACGGACATAATATATATGTATAGATACTGATTGAGAGTATACATAATAATATGTGCAAGGGCTACCTATCTTACCTTATGGATACCTAGGTAGCTTCTGATTGAAATGAAATCCGTCGTCCACAGTCGATTTGGTATGCTGCTCAATGTGTCGGTGCCATATCTGGCTTTCATTACATCATATAGTCGCTACGTAAGAATATATTATTGAGTCAGAACCAGAGTCAAATCAAGGCACAATCATAGGCCAACAAAGCCTTTGTACAGATATCAATGTAGCATTGTGAGAGCGTAAGAATAATTTAAAGCTACCTCGGAGGACTTTTGATAGATTTCCCTCTGCACAGACACACACACACACACATCTCCGTCCTCAAAATAATTCCAATTCAAAATATATCCCTTCCTTCACTTGTTGACTTGTTGATAAGTCAAAGGTAGCCTTTGATTTCCCATTTTATTCCATTCTAATTCAACCAAGCAATCTTTCCCAGTCAATCCTCCAGCCACCATCCATCCATCCATCCATCCCCCGGTCCTTCTGAGCCCCACTCAATACTTCTTATAAATTCATTAGAAAAGTTAATGTGAGCACGGGGATTATAAAGGTATCAAAAAATTTCCAGAGCTGGTCAAATGTGATTAGTTGAGGATTGACAATCACCCTGGGTGTACATACAGGAGATGATTGGGAGTGGGAGAAGTCCCGCCATAGTGGAAACAAGAAGCCCAAAGAAAATCAAAAGGTCAATTTCCCAATCTTTTCAGCGATAAATCGAGTTTTTTTTATACATCATTGAAAAATCAAGACAATGAGCATCCTTATCAGTTATGTTTACAAGTCATGACTTCCAATTAATCAGACTGGGAAACGTGTCTTCCTCCAAGGCACTGGCATAAGGAGCAATTCAACATTGTGCCTTCAACCCAACCAAGCTGCATGGAGAACCTTTTGGGTAGCGTGAAGCTTTCGTGGCTGCTCAAGTCATAGCCAAAGTACATAGGTACATATATGTAGGTATAGCGACGTTCATACTATATTTAAGTATACCTATAGGAACTTTAGAATTTTTTGGTTTGGGCTCCTTCAGTACTTACATATGTGGAAGGGAGATGACTGGCTGCCTTGTATTGTTATTATTACCTACTTCCCGAGCTCAGTGAAATTACACTGTAGTATCCATAGAGATAGCCAAGGGTGGATGAGGGCTCACCGTCAATTTCTTCTTTCTATCAGGCTAACACATTTGGTGGTCTCCTGTAATTGCTCTCAATAAGTATTCCTTATCGATCTCAATTCCTCAAGTCCATTGCCTCTTTATCATCTTCACCTGTAATTGCTTCATTATGATTGGGAAAGAAACATTACTCTCTGACTAGGACTCGCAAGCGTACCTTTAAACTAGCTTCGAGGAATAATTGAAGATTAGGAACATGACTCCGAGTCCCTTCTTCGAGAGTTTCCACATGGCACTGCAAACTCGCTCTCTGTCTCTCACTGAGATATATGTATGTTCGTATGTATAGGACCATAGGAGGGACTGCAAAGGAACACACGGGAGACTTCCTCAAAGTCTTGCCTCGAAAACTACATTTCTTATTTCTTAATCCGATCCACTTGACAGCTATATTACATGGCCACCCCCCAATTTCTTCTCATTCATGTCCAATAGAGTCAATCTTGGGCGGAAATTCACGCCCAACCAAGCCAACCATATCTGTGTAAGCCTCAATTTTCAATGTAAGTACATGCACGTAGGCCTTTAAAGAAGGTAATCATATTAGCATAGCCATGTGTCTGTAGATCCTATTTTGTAATAACATCTTCCTTCCTCCTAGAACTTCCATGGTCCACTATGTATATGTAATGTTACTCTACTCACTAGTCAAGTAAACAGTCAGCACTTCAAATGTGTGTTCAAAAAGTCTAATTTTCCTTGTGTTTTCCGTACATATGTATGTATGTATGCATAGCTACACTTAGGTAGCGACAGCGCATAGTAATTTGAAATTGACTTGAGTGCCGTTGAAAGGACTTGGTCAAGTCGTGTGAAAGTAAATACCCGCCATTTTTCATTTGCTCAAATATGTTATGTCTATGGCATCATAAAATTACAGTAAATTATTAAAATTTAAATAATAATGCAGCAAGTTCCTCAGAGGATTTTTTTTCTTCGCTCTTTGAAACTCCATGTGTTTTTCCCTATGATAATATTTCTAATAGATATGACTTTGTCTTGTGTGCATGGACCATTAAGACTCTGTTGAGAAGAATGAGTGCTCGTGGCTGGGTGGTCTTCCGTAAGCAGGGTAACTTGGATGCAAAAGACGTCGCCAGGTTTTTGGTTTAATGACCAACTTTAGCAGGTAGAATACTGCACTTGAGTTTGGTCCATTGATGTGTGTGTAGTTTTATAGATATAGGTAAATAAATAAATAGGTACACTAAATATGAAGGGAATTTACATTGGTCGGTGTGCATTCGTAGCATTTCGTAGACTAGCTGAAAGAATTGAATTATATGTAATCATGGAGAAAATATCCTATTTTTACTGCACACTGGCCAGGAGTTGTAAACTCTGAGTATGATAACAACCTGCTTACTTCAACATGTTTGTTTTTTTTACTGCAGGTACTTAGCAGTGCAGTTGACGTGAATTTGTTGAACTTGCAATCTTCCAGGGACTATGATGACGGGAGATATTAACAATTTGTCCCAATGCAATGCTCAATGTGAGCGATACTACAGGCTACGATGGGCATAAAAAAAATTCCCGTAGAGTGTATGATGTTGATGGTTACTTGGTGTGCTGAGCCTGAGCGTGGAGGGAAAGGAAAGAGGTAGTGAGTAGAAGCACCCCGGTCATTTTGGTGGATTTCAACGCTACGGGTCTCTCTCTCTCCTTTCATTCTCGATATTCTCTTTCTCTTTCTCCTACACACATGTGGTGAATACAACTCCCCGTGTTTTATGAGTCTATGTGAGTGATTGTGCGTCTATCAAGGAAATCAAGCAGGCCGTATATAGACCACCTAGGCAAGGTAGGAAGGGTTTGGACGTAGACGGTATAGACAGGCACATATAGGTATAGACAGAGCCATGGATGGACCCCCATATAGAAAGCTGCTTGGAGAAAAGGAAATTACGGGTCACCCTTATCGGTTAGAGTGCAGTTTAGACGGAGTCGGTGTTAAAAATGGTTGCCACCAAAGTTGGGGATTGCATGATGTGAGTCACACGCGAGCTGATTCTTTTAGCATCTTGCTTAATCAAATCAACTTGTTTCCGAGGAACTGGAGACGCCAACTTTGTCGTATTTCTATTCTACCCGACATTCAAGCACAATATAAATTTACAAACTGCCTCCAAGCCCCACACTCTCAACTCCTACATTAATGTATTGCATTCTTTTCTTTAGTTTATTGAGTTGGTCTCTCTCTCTCGTTGTTTCTTATGAACTGCAAATGCTCTTGTACAGCTCAATTCATGAAGTTTTTCGACGCTCACAACATCAAGATTACATGAGGACCAAAAAGAAACCTCCCAGTTTCCGTCGACGCAGAGCTTACGAGTCTTTCTCATGTCATAAAAACTTCATTTTCTTCCTTTAATTCACTCTCGCAATACTCCGAGACTATCAGCCCCGGCACTCACTCGGACCCATCACACATTTATATGGCCATTCACACATGCTACACCTTCCCCTGTCTAGAGCTATATCTATAGCTATATCTATATCTATACGTATACTTGCAGACCCTCTGCAGACGCTCAGGGCTCAGAGCAGTTCCACTGTTTACAAGACTCCTTCACTCCTGGCAAAACTACGGAATCATCCGCCCTTCTCGTCTGGGTAGGGAAGAATGACAAAGCGCCCACGGCCCTTGCCATGGCACTGAGACCACTTTAAATCAAAAGAGTTTGAAATTGCACATTATAGCTTGTGGAAGCATTAGCTAATGCAGTTAGTATACACTTGATAATACGTTATTTTCAGACTTTGGAGAACACATAATAATTACATGAGGTATTGTTTCACTATGGAGCGTGTGTGGGGAACAGAAGGATCAAACTACTCTGTATTACCTGACGTGTGTATGTACAAACATAATACATGCAGACTAACAAGTTAAGTAATCAGATTAGCTGAGTGATTATAGAGAAAATTATGTATTTTTCACTGCTTTTGTTAAGAGAAAAGACAAAAAAAAACAGCAAAACAAAAAGGAGATTATAGCAGAATCAAAAGCTAATGGATACGGAAAATGTATGTATGTATATATACAGTGGTGTATAGGGCTGTGGCAGTAGTGACTCTGTATTCTGGTGCTGGTAGTTAAAATCTCCATCTTGCCACTTTTTTCTCCCATTTTTTCCCTGTATTCAAAGAATATTTTAGAGTTTGAAATGAACGTCGACGAGAGCCGTAATTATAGAGAAGAGGTCGACTTACTGCCTCATGGTGTGTAAATTTTCTTTGCATGTATTTCTTGAATATTATGATCAAACATGACATGTGCACAAATTAGTACTGGCAAGCATGGTATTAGGGAATATTGTTGTGGAATTACAACGTATTTACGTCGAGAACATGAGTGGATAGTGTTTGTGTGTGTGTGCTTGTGTGAGCAGAGCGTATTAGTGGAAAAGCTTGGTCAACTGGACATTGTAATTAGTTACGGAAGCCGCATTTTTTCCCTTCATGTCCGGTAATTAAGGTGCGAAGTTGAAATGTAATTCGTCCATGCTTCACTGGATAGTTCGTGCTAAAATTTCTGCAGAGACTTGAGTCAAATTCCATCACCTGAATCCTGCCACAATCAAAGGAAGTAAGCAGTTCTAGACTCCCAGTCAGCTCCTCCCCACAACCGTTCATTAGGCTTACAAAGCACTCCCTTCTTCGTATGCAGATCCCGAACACTGCATGAACGTTATTTTTAAAAAATACCAAAACGTAGTAGACTCTTATGCAGACACATTTCTCTTGCCAGACTTGGTCGGAACTTTCAGTCAAAATCCTACCAATGTATGTAGAGCATGCGTTCAGTTGCAATTGCAACTAATGAAAATAAAACAGTGCTTGGAGTGATTAAAATTGTCTCGTAATGTAAGTAAGTACGTACATACCTACCTAGCATTGAATACTGTCCTGGAGTATATAGGGTGGGGCATAGATTTCCTTTATAATTGGGTAATGTGTAAAAATGAAATGAAGTTTTAATAAAATGTTACTTACTATACATGCCCAATGCCAATACAGTTGTACGAAAATAATATTCGAAAGACAAGAAATACGAAGATATTAACATAAAAATAATGGAGATGTGTTGTTAAATAGGTACATTAACATTATGCAACGTATAGATTACAGACAATTTGTATTCGTCTCCCCAGACAGAACTCTGTGTCAGGAATTTAGAGGCTAAAATTTTAAATTCTATTTTGAATATGTCTCCAGCTACGAGCTTAGGCCGTGAAATACGATATTAATTATAAGATAATTTGACTGGAAAAAAAAATAGAATAAAAATTGAGTAATTTACTTATTAAAATTTCCAAAGGATCACGAATTATTTCGAGCCGCTGGCCTGGCCCTTGGCTCGTGGCTCTCTACATTTACTTGTTCTAAATACCATTAATTGACTAGTAAAGAAAAAGTATGGATGGTAAAAATAAAAATGAAAATGATTATTTCTCATACGATTCCGACGTTCATCCATTGGCTTTCAACCAATGGAGGTTTCTACTAGGATTTCGATGATATATGAATAAATTGAGGGACCATCATCATGCCAGTTATTCCTAAATGATGAGTGGTCTGTGTGGTAAAAATAGAAGACCAAAAAGCCAAAAGGCGACGTCAGTCGGTTTGGTTGGTGTACGTGGATAGAGATCATAGAGGATGAGGCGTCTTGTGAGTTACAAAAATTGTTGCATGGCCTTACCTATATTTTTCTAGATTAAAAAATATGGCGGTCTGCGTGAGAGGAGGACATGAAAAGAATCTGGAGTAAAGACTGGAGGCAAAAGCCGCCCTGAAAAAAAAAGAAAGGAAAGAAGAGTGAGAGAAGAGAAAAAAAAACGACCACAAAATTTTGAATTTCCATGTGAGCTGTACAGAGAGGGACGAGAGAGACTATTACAGCGTTAATGGCTATCGAAATAGATTATGAGTGCCCTTAATATATGCAGGGTAATGATGATGCACGCGGAGAAGAGTCGATTGCGTCGTGTTGAGCCTTCTACCTCCCAGCATAGGTACTGTATAGACTTCCCCATGAAGATGTAAGACACTTTGTAAAATATGAAAGGGTAAGTTTTTTAAATTCAACTTGGACGATAGTACATTTTCCCCAGTTAGTTGTTAGTTCTAGCCACGCTTTCATTTCCAAATAGATACAAACTATAAAAACAAAAAAACAAAAGAGCGCTGAGGACTTTCGTCGTAATTTCTCATAGTCAGTCGCATTTTCGTATATATTCAAATGGTTTGTATTGTGCTACTGCTATTGGTATAATAATGTTGTAGACCCCACGGTCGACAGCATTATTACCCCGTTGCGTTGCTATGCAGAGAAAAGCACAGAATGTGGACTGGAAATGGGAAAGGTAGACCCCGTCAGAGGTATATTACCTCTACCTCCGTAGTTGAGAAGGCAATTTCACATGATTTCGATTTAAAAACCTTGTTCTGTGTATACGTATACAGAGAATAGACGAACAACATTGTCGTCATCGATCGTCCCTCGCCAACAACGAGCCACGTCGTTGGGGTTTCCTCTCAATAACTTTATAATATACAATTTCTGGAACGTGTTATTTATCCCTGGAAATCATCGAAAGAGGCTAAATATATAGAATTTAATTTAATCGTACGTATTTTCCTGGGTAATTCCCCTCGTAAGCTTAATTGACAGTGCAATGGTAGACGATCAAATTAAGATGTACTGATATTGATATTGTTTGTACCTCACATTTAAGTAATTACTCCAAGTGGTGTAATTTCCACAACTGATAAATTATAAAATCTGATTGTAACCACATAGCACACTGCAATGCCTGCCTACGAGTCTCGACGAGCGAATATACCCTTGAGGACCTCGACATCCCAATTCCAACTCGACTTTTCTGTCCTCCACAATTCCTACCCCGGTACTTTAATGTATCTTGTGTGTACCCCGGTCTGAGTATATACATGACACGAACCACTGTACAGAGTGAGCATTACATACAGAAACGATTTGAGAATGGCTTGGCTGCTCACTATTTGATTTCCCCGTGAAATTGTGAAAGCAGTACTTAAATATAAGGAAATATAATACATATGGCGCTAGGTGAATGTGATTTAGAATTTAGACTGGTCGTTGGTGGCATGGTGTGGTCCCTGTCTATACTTACCAATGTATTTTTGATGAATATACAATTTGAACAAGAGTCCATTAGACTAACTTGAGTTAATTCAAAGTCCCTACGTGTATGTACCTAGCCTGTAGGGGGAAATGAATTCGTACTTGGGTTGCTGCTGGTATTATGAATGTAGGCCCTATTCTGCTTTTTGTGAAGGCAATAACTTATGCAGTAAACATAACCCGAGTTAGTACTTCTTCTATGTAAATACACGTCAATACCTGGCCCGCTCAAAATGGTTAAGTAATGATAAACAATTTAATCAAAAGTCGACCAGGTAAAAGGACTTTAAAGGACAAACGTACAATCGTGTAGGTTCAGTGTAAGAGCGTAGTGCGTCATAGTCAGCCCCTATCTTCTTCCTGCTCTCTTATGCAGATAAGCCTTATTGGCTTTGGCGGTGTTCGGTTTGCCCTGTTGTTATTTTTGTGCTGGAGCCCACTAAACAATAATAATAATACGCTAGATTCTTATTTTGAGCTTTTATTTTGTCATTCATTTTTATTAACAATTATTTTTTCAGTTAATACTCTAGATTTTTTGACGAGACTTTTTGTTTAATTGGGGGACCCAGTGGATAATTCCCTTAATGTCTCATAAACATATAAACACAATTAGGAACTGGAGCACTATTTAGGAAGTACGTGACGTTAACGTCTATTAAAGTATTTAGTATCTATAATTACACCCTTCTATATACTTGCAAATAATTATTGCTTTGAAATACGACTAATTATACTCCTAATCTCCACTAATAGAGAGAGAGAGAAAGAGGGAGCAATTGAGAGTTGAGGTAACATTTTAAAGATATGGGATACTGATGCATAGAATATATGCGATTAATTTTATGTACTATTACCATTGCCCTCTGCGAAACTAAAACCAAAATTGCTCAAAAATGAGAAAGTACAAGGTGTGAATCGGCTCCCCACACTCACATCCAGTTCGGTAGTAACAAGACCTATTTTCTTTAGTACTCAAGACCTATTTGATTGCCTACTCCATTAGTTCTAGTTAGGTAGCCGGTATTTACAAGCACATTACAAATAAAATAGATATCAAAAGTAAAGCAAGTAGGAACATAAAGAAACCCTAGTGATAAAGTACCTCCCAAGTCCCAAATGACTGCAGACTATTAGCATACAGTTTGTATACATTTGATTTCGAAATTCTAAAAAACTAAAAAGTAAAAGAAAAAAATCCAATAAAATTTAATTATATTAGAATTCTTGAGCGCAAATAAATCTGATTCAGTTACATATATAATGACGGTCATACGACTAACTGGTAGAATTATAAGATGCCAACCTACCTTTTACCGTGATCGTTGATCGTTCCTTGCTGCATTTGAGTGACTCTGTTGTGTGTTTGTGTGTGTGTGAATGTCAAATTGAGATGGTAGTAAACATCGACAGAATGACAGATCCAATGCCTAAGGAAAGCATTTAAATAGGTAAAATGTAGAGAGTAAGATGGGAATGAGTTGTTGTTTAAAAAAACGTGGCTGGTCGTCGCTTTACAACAATCAACAAATTCGAGGGAATCCAAGCACCTATACCCACTCATATCCCTATAGCTGTATCAATACTCAATAATACTCTTGACCATATAGAATATAGGCTATATAGTCAGGAAAAAAATGTTATACCGGCTAGTTGTATACGACCATATTTGTGCAGAGTATTTTGTTATATTAGTAAAATCATAGCTGACTGTGCTTCATTGGACTGGATTGGTCAAAGATTCTTCTCAGGATCTGAATATCCTGTCAGACTCGGAAAGTCTTGATCAGTCATGTATGCTTGCCTCGAACTGCAGCGTACACTACTAGTCTCTCTCTCTCTCTCTCTGGTCCGAGATGAGTGAGACAGAGACAGAAGACGGACGGACAGACCGTACAGGGATGATTGAGACAAAGTGATGATGATGTAAACATTGACTAGGTAAACGTGGCATGCAAAAATTCTCACATGGATTGCCCTTGTTGGCCTTCAGTTGTCAATGTAGAGTTAGAGAAAATAGACCGCAGAACGTGGAATGACATGTTGGGAGGCCCGAAAAACAAGCGGCATTCGTTTGTTTCCCACACCGACAATAAATTAGTCAGTCATGTCTCCCTAACTTCGACTACATTTCAATCACTCTCATCCTCGTCTTTCGTCTTCTTCCACTCATCTTCTCGTACGGAGGATTTTTTCTTTCTCTCTCCCCCCCTTCCTCCGTCTCCTCACTCCTTTTCTCTCCTCCTTATCTTGTGCCAGAGTCATGAATCTATGTGAAGTCAGGTTAAACATGTTAACTCCGCACGTATAATGTCTCTCTCCTGACGTGTTAGGGATATAAACATGACTAGTCGAGAGATGGGGGCGACAGGGATGCATGTAGCACCAGCCTGTATGCATGCACACCGTCCAACGTAAAGAGTCAATGTGCCAGCAGAGTGTATGGGGATGGTGACGGTCGTCCTAAGAATATAAACCTTTTTTTTTTTAGATTTATGAGGAATCACTTTCCTTTTAACGTCTTTCCGCTTGTCGTCGTTTCTCTCAGGTGAAGCACGAGAATTCCTAAATTTATTTTTTTTCAACCCATTCCTTGAATTCCACTACAGTAGTAGTAGTAGTAGTGAAAAATACTCTTGTCATTTTAATTTCATCAAATTCGTACAGACTTTTATTTCATTGGCTATTTATTAACTATAGAAATCACATTATATGGACAGGGGACATGATTTTACTCCTTCGTACAATGGATACAAGGATTTGATTTGGATTCGATTTTGACTTTTGGCTGTTGACTTTACTTGTAACTAGGTAGGTGTGCTATGTATACCCAAGCCAAACGCGCCAAACCAATTGGGAATATAACACTCTGTGCGGACCTACATACATAGTGACAATGAGTTATTTCAAATAAATTACTGGCGGCTGCTTTGGCTTTCCTTCGATTACTACATTACTACCAATCACCGCTTGAAGGGACCACTCTCTATCTCAATGTCCATCTCCGTCTATGTACGTCTCTCTTTTGTTTCTAGCTCGATCTGCTCCAATGTATGATGGACGGAGGGAGTACATTGTACAATTGTTTCTGTTCAGAAGTGTTGACTATTTTGTTATTTGCTATCTAGTTCTGCTGGCTATTTTAGTATTCTGTGAAGGAAATCTGTACGAGTCAAAGTGACAAATGCACACTGTACTTGGGCTTTTATGAACCAGTTCTCAATGTCAAAGCAAGCTCGTTGATGATGCAATGCCATGTGTGATATTTTAGCAGTTACACATTCATAATCATAATCATGTATGATTTCTTCACTCAAGTGGTTGTTTTTTTCAATATTTTTCTTCACATTATTTTTATTATTGATGCTGTGCATGATTTGGTGGTTAAAGCAAGATAATTTAAACTAAAAATGCTCAATATCGAAAGGCGTATATAGGTATGAGAAATAATAAATGACGTTGCGCCTCCAACGAGGTAACGCTCCGCAAAACAATGCCTAATAGGCAATTTACTCAACATCCTCAAAACGAGAGTGTATTATATTTGACATTCTGAATTGGTTACTTATTAGGTACTGCCTTCCCCTGCGCAATACTCTCTCGAAATTGAAAATTAAATTGAACTCAATTGAATTGAATTAAATCGTTGATAATTGTGTAATTTTATGATTCAATGCCAAAGATCCACCCATCCATTTAGCCATGGTTTTCAATTCGGGTTTAAACTCACCGCAACTTTGTTTGTGTATTCTGTCTCCATATTCCCCCACCCACTTAACCAGTCTCCATGCTTCCGAAGTGCCTTTCCTACAGGCGAGGGATGTCCAGGGTATAGGCTACTCCAATTTCACTTCCAGTTCCATATTTTTACAGTTTTTGTATCCAGTATAACAAATACAAGGAGCCATGTCCGTCCCAGTCCTGATAAATTGGTCTTATATAGATGGTTCCCATGATGGACATGTGTATCCTTTAGCAACACAGCCTGTGCGGAGAGCCTGGGCTAGCATAATTCTGACATATGTGTGTGCAGTAAGTATGACATTAATTATGCCATTTTAAAATATAAATTAAAATAAAACTAGAACAGATAAGTTGCTGTCTTGTTTTCTTATGAATGTAGCGTGAGAAATTACCCACGTAGAATGAAGGTAGTGCGTGGCGTAGACTGTGACTCTGTGTTTGCTGGGGTCCCTGAAAGGATTTTATACTGTTTTTTGTTGTTGTTTTGAATATTATAATTAATTCCATGTACGAGACGAAATGAAGGAGAGATAATTAATCGTTTCAGCTCACGATTAAGATAAATGAGTGGTTTGAATGTGAAGAATGAAGATGTAAGTTTAGGAATTAGAGTAATTAAATGAATGAAAGAAACATGAAGGGAATTTACACGGAGACAAGAGATGAACAATTGATATTTGGAGTATGTAGGTGGGTTGGCTTGGCTCGTCTGGCCTGCGAGCTCGGCTGGCTCAGGATTGAGAGAGAGAGAATATAAATACCTGATGGGGGGACCAAAAGTCCTTACTAAAAACCTATCAAAAACTTTGTCCATTTGCCCAATAACATTCAAGTACCTAAAGGATAAATGTAACCAAAGGCGAGTTCCGCCGCTGCAACACGTACTGTAGCCCTAGCGACGTCCTCAGCAGTGGAATACAAGCTCAGTACTCACTCAGTACTATCTACATGCTCAAGTGGGGTATAAGTACTACTGATACACTGCTATATACACATCAGTACAGTATAGATGGATACACTATACACTATATGGATGATTCTCTACGGTAGGGAAGTGAGAAGTTGCGACCAGCGGAAGGTCTTCAGTGATTCACAGCCTAGTCTTTTTTATCTAACTTTTGAGAGAGCTTACTAGCTTACTATATAGACGGAGTGCGTGCATGTCGTGATAATGTCGGACATGTGTTAGGTATTCATGAGGAGCTATTAGAACAGAGAGTCGACAATGCAATGAAGTCGAAGGAGGAAAAAAACACACATCACTACACCTGATGTACATACATACATGTAGAGAAGATACGAACTACGGGCTCTGGACTCTCTTCGTCCATCTATCCATCCATCCATCCCTTGAGCAATGAAGCAATGAGCAGACGGAGACATAGACTTGCTAGTAGTACATAGCCCCTTCGTAGTAGTATAGTAGTTTTTCTCTCGTACTACAGAGCCCGAGCTGATAGTGTTAAGAGGAAAGACAAAGTGGAGTGTAGAAGACCGTGTTAAGTTCAAACTGAGAGCCGAAGGAAATGTAAAGCACAATGTTGGAAGGTCTCGTCTCCTCAACACTATTTTTTTCTTGTCAAACTTTCTATGGTTTGTACTAATTTTCTAGTCTCAGGTCTGAACAAAGATTGTCCGGGATGTCTTTGCGTGCAACATTTGTTACGAGCCCTGTCACCACCTGAGGTTCACCAGTCTCTTTTTAGACAAGCTCATTTCTCATCATGGGCAATATAGCCCCATGCTAGGAGACAAAAAAAATGTAGGTAGGACAGATACTGGTAAGTTGCTCATCCATCCTCGGGAAATTCATCCCAGCAACTGTGACATATCTGTAGTATAGATGTTATAGGTAGTAAAGGGTAGGAGAGTCATATTGTCGAATTGTCCCAGCGTTCCTGTCAATCTCGAGTCCATATTTTCACCTAATTCAACCATCATGTGCTCATAGGTCAATTGTATCCCCTTCAAAATTACAGCTTTAGTTATTACGTATAGGTACACACTTAACCGTTCACTGGTCTGACGACTGTGTGACAAGTAAAACGCTTCCTACCGTTTTACAAGTCGTATTTTAAAATATCCTACCCCAGTACGTGGACGAGGAAAACACAATGTTGATACAATTATCAGTATAGTCAAAGGACAGCGAAGGAGCAGACTGCATAATGTAATAACATTTGTGTATCTTCTGTCCCGCGTGGAATCAATACAGGCCGTTGTTTTCTTGTTGTGGCCGTGGTGGTGACGACTTCAATAATGGCGTTGGGGTTTTGAGCTCAGAGTCACATTTCCTCCTCCAAAGACGTCAAGGGAAGATGCTGTACAGACAGTTTTTCACTCTCCAGCTCCCACACTCGGAAGTGCGGTAGCAAGATCTTCGTCATGCAAGTAGATTCTGTATACAAATACACACAGATATAAGCAGGCGGCATCCTGCATGAATTTGGTTTGACTTAAAGATGCGAGTAGGTGCCTCCTGAGCTGGGAGACGGACTGACGGAGGGAAGCTGATAGAATTGGGGAATCGAGACTATCTAATTTGTGGCTTTGAAAAGTTAATTTAGAGAGTACACACAGAAGGTTGCTCCCCTCCAGTTGTCCCAATCAAGCAAGGTTTTATTCGCCGTTTAGTGAAAACAAAAATAGAGACGCTTCTTCCGTTTTTCCTTCCTTCCTTCCTTCCATTACGCCTTCACTTCTTCCCTGCCTTATTAAACCCTTTTTCCTTCCACTGTATCCGGGGCTCCATCCAACAGAGAGATATACAGGCACCCACCCACCTATAGAGCCCCACTTTGGGTTTTAGGACTAAGTAGGAGGAAATACTTTGACTGCATAACGTGTGGAGTGGGAACACGTACACGGGAGAGTTTGTCTATAAATTGTTATAAGAGTTTGGTTTGTCTCTCACTCCGTCAGTCAGCCCTCCTTGTTTACCGAGAATACCCCAAGAACCGCAGTGGAGAAAGAGCGAAAGAGAGAGAAAGAGAGAGAACTGGGTATCACTGTCAAACTCAACCTAATCTCGTTAACACTTTATTGACACAAGAAACTTTGTTGATGTGATCAGCTTGTGGAACAATGAATCCTGCTGTTCTTGCAATCTCATCACATCTATACTCACATCATCCACCTAGGTACTTTATTTTCTGCATATTTCCCTTGAGTTGACGATTTTCAGATTTCGGAGAGTCAACCCAATCTCTCTCTCTGTCTGTCTGGTTAACTTTCGGTCTCCTTTCCTTGCCTTTCTTTAGCTTTTTGGTTTGGCTGGGGTTTTTAGTTAGTTCAGCAATATGTATCTTCCATTGGTTTTGTGTGAGATCAGGAGTGAGATCGAGAGGCAGTCAATCCGAAATTGTCAGATGTATTTTTACGTATTCCACTCCTGTCCCTCTTACATCAGTCACATTATATATACCCCCAACTTTGTAGGTTGTAGCGTCGTCAACGAGTCAACTAGAATAATTTGCATGGTCATAGTTTTGAGAGTCTGGGTGGCGGTATGGGCATTGTATGTAGTTGGAGGAAGGAGAGGGAAAAGACGGTCAGGAAAAATGCTAATACTCCTGAATCGAGTGAAATACATTTCCATGTTTGACTTTGTCGCATGATAATAAGGGAATCATGATCAGCGGGCGGAGACGGGAAGGAATGGCTCAAGTTTTTTGGTGGGTGCCATTAAATACGCAAATGACAGTCTACTTATGGCACATCCTGGTGACAAGTACATACGGAGCTCCGTCGACGACATTAGTCTCCTTTTGTGGTCTCTATGAGGAAGCGACCAGGACGAGACGAGATGATGGCAATGACGATGGCTCGTCGTGAGAGCTCCGAGAAAAGATGATGAGATGTGAAGTGTGTAGACGGGATGGAGCGAGAAGGTTGGGAAGAAACTGAGACGCGTTAAGTTCATCATTGCTATTAAATATGCGTGCAAGAGTCGACGCCTCGAAGAGTGAAAGTGTTGGAGAAGCAACATGGAAAATCTGGTCTTCTAAATTGATGAGTATCACTCCGTTGATGGCTTTAATCTGCATGCTAATTTCCTCTCGTCATTTCTCCGTATTCCCTGCCCTGGCCTCACTCTCAAACTCCATTCAAGGGCTAGGCTCAATTTCCAAATCCAAACTTAACTTGCAGACTCATCCTCATAGCTCAAGTTCTCGACAAACTTAATTTCCCTCAAGTCAATATATCTCTTTATTATGCATGCACTTCCCTGTTCTTTTTAATGTGTGTGCTATATAGTGCCTTTACTATATACCTACACACAGTGAAGCTTGGCGGAGATGTATGTGCGTACATAGATGCATTTAGTATACTGCATGCACCACAATTATTTACGTTGTTGTCTGCGGACTGGTGGACGGTAGTGCTGCGGACGGACGGATGAATGAATTGAATACAGTTGTGCTGTCTCGCCTATCGTCGCCAACCCACACATATTACCATTTTACCAGCGTCTCACATTTAACAAACCTCTTGTTCTCCACCGTCGGTAATGTGTAAAAATATCATTAAGGAAATCTTTAGCATTTGATACGTCTTTTCCGCATCTGATCTTTGGATTGAGTCCCCGTCCACTCCGCGCCATGTGCCTCAGCGTTTGTTCAGTCACCAGACGGGCTAATAATATTCCGTTTGTGGGCTTTCATACATACCTATACTACACCTAGGAGATTTCACTAGTCAGAAAGTTCTATTTACTTTAATTATTACCGTCCCTTTCAAAACGTAGTAAATACATACATACCCGCCTTAAGTAAATATGGATGGAGGTATTATGTACCTATGTATTAACACTTAATCCTGTCCACACGTTCAACGTTGCGCGTGCTGGGATCAACAATCAAAACATGAGACAGTGAGCGAGCTGCAATGTAATACAATTATTCGTATTGTTGATGTAAATATTTAGAACTCAACGAGAATTTTTGACCATATTCATTTTAATCATCATTCCTTCCTTTCTGCCCATAAAATTCAGAAATCTTTGAAAAGTGTCCAAACATTTTAGTTCAACTCCTAAAAACATATAATTTGTTGAGAGTCCCAAAAAAGGGAGTCTTTCCCTCCCTCCAGATCCTCGACTATTTCCATATTTCCCTGTCCACCATATTAGTCTACAAGACCGTGATGATCTCTCTGTCTCTCTGCTTGCCTTCTGATATGTGTCTTGATTCGAGTAATTGACTAATGGAGGAAAATACTCACAATTTAAGGAAATCCTTTCTTGTTGATTGTGCACAGTCTGGGATAGACAAACCAGTTTTCTTTTGCTTTTCCTTCCTTCTTTCTTTCATGTTTGCTTATTTGCTTATTGAAATAAATGAAGAATAGTATTGTTTTCCATTGCTAGATTAATGGAATTTTGAATAAAAGAAGGGGCATAAAGCACTAGAGTGTGTCCACAATTTAAAAAATAATTTCTACAATTACAGCTGCAGACACTATATCTACGATCCACATTTTGCTAGACTTATCACAATGGCATTAGGTCTTACCTACCTAATTACATTGGACTACGACGTGTCCAAAGAGTGAAAACACTTTGTACATTAATTATAATTGTATTTTTTAAACTGCTTGTTTTACTTAAAAATAGCCAGTGTAATGGTATACATATTAAATACATATGTACTTTAAAATTATAAATAAAATACACAATTTTTCTGTACCTACAATTATATTTATTATGTATTTGTGTGTCAACCAAATTCCTATCCAGTGACATACATACTACATCCACGGCCATAGTTGGAGCCAGGCGGAGCGGCTGGACACTCATCATCATCATCATAATGATAATCTGTCTCGGGACTCGGGAGATTGAACTTGGGAGCAGTTGAGCACAATGCTAAAGTGGGTCTAATCCTCCGTATGAGCATGATTGGGAATAATTCATATGAAAAATTGAGTAATTGCAAGTTAAGGCTACAATTGGAGGTTAAGTGTGTACAACTATATGGCGTATTGTGCGGTGGGGCAGTTTTTGGGAGAGCGACGCGAGGGTTTGTCAATCATCGTATTATTATGATCAGAGAAGTAGAACTAACGATAATTGAGGATTGAGAAAAGCGGCTACAATGTATGTTTGTCTAACAGTTGCTAACGATAACGATAAGTAGTCCGTTTTTGTTCCGTTCTGTCGGGACACGGACGAGTCCATACATTACTCTTCAATGGACGATTCTCTCATAATTGATTTGATGCTTTGGGTAGCGACATAGACGCAGTAGTATATAGTGCCTATACCTATACCTATATAAGGAAGGACCGAGTACATAGTCTGTGACACTACACTCTGTCTAAACTATGCACTTCTTGACGTGTTGAGCCCATCCATGCAGTACTTCGGTATTTATTTGTTGGCTGGTTGGCTGGATGGCTGGATGGCTGGCTGGATGGCTGGATTGCTGGCTGGATGGATGGATGGATGCATATGGTAGAAGCCGGCAGTAGTAAATCCCGACTAAGTACATAAGCTATGAAGTAGTGAGAAGAGTAATAAGTGATGGACGAGCGAGGGTTGTGAGTGGTGAAGAGACCAATCTACTCAACTCCATCCAGATATTACCATAAGCTCCAACCGACTGACGATTAGCTGTCATGGAGAGGATAAGTGTGGTTGTGTGTATATGGCCTGACAGTGCCCCAAGGGAAAAATGTGTGTGTAGCTACTACCTCCGTCTGTTGACATGGGACTTTTTCTTTCAAAAAAAGTTTTGTCTATCTTGTATTTTCTTTCTACTTATATGTAAATAACCCGAGTCAAAAATCTTACCTATTCTCTGATAAACATAATCCCCTTTCCTATTCAACCGTGTAAACAAAACAATATGCTCACAAGGAAGGCTACACGGATACATATGAGAGCGGTGAACAATACTACAGAGAGAGAGAGATAATAAGGTAGGCAATTCACTTGCCTTATTTATTCCCCGACAATCGACAATCGCTCCTCTACCCATCCTCCAACTTAGTGTCCTATGGATTTCCCATTGTCTCCAAATCCTTATTCCAATCTACTTTACGAAAAATGATAGCCCGCCTGGGTTCTCTGAACTCTTGGACTTTGGGACTCAGAATCCTGACGACAGACACACTCATTGGTTATGCACTGTACTTGAAGGCATGGTACACTGCAGTAGTGCCGTTCAAACTAGTGCAAAGAGCAGTTGCTGATGCAGCACATAGGTAAATTTATCTTCATTAGTTCAAGTTTAAGTGTTTTGAAGGGAAGAAAAGGGAAAAAAGGGAAAAATAAATACACAATATTTGTTTTCAATTTGAATTTGTTTGGAGTTGTGTGTCGCTCTGTGTAAGGAAATGAGACAAAATTTCACAATTGACTATTTACCTAAAGTTTTGCTCTCGTCTTCTGTCTTTCTCTTTTCCTTTTCAATTTTCCAAGTGGATTTCAATGTATTACATTACAGCTCAGCTCCTCGTCATCATGCGTCCCGCTCCCATGACGGTGTCCCCAACAATATATAATATATTGACGTAAAATTGTCTGTAATGAACAAAGACAGCGACTAATTGAGCTCATCTCCCTGATACTGAGACGGAGCCGGAGAATATAGTTCATCTTTAAAAATTTGGGCAGGATTAAGTGTAAAAGTTCCGTAAAAAGGTTTGGCCACTCCATTGTATTTCAATTTAGTCGAAATTATTGAGTCCAGCCCTGAGCGGAGAGGGCAACAATGCGATTTCAACACGGATCCTCAAGTCTTCCGTCAACATTCCCTACATAAACACAAATACACGGCACACTAATATATAACGCACACGCTCCCAAATACCTTACTTAGTATAGTACCCATAGCACCAAATAATCATCATCAATCGTCCATCTACAACAATGACGAGAGCACTTCATTACATACAGATATCATTATTGCATGGAGTTGAGTTGACGAAAATTGAGCCCCGTGTAGGATCTTCTGTGCAGGATGGATTTTATGGATGACCCTCTCCATTGGGCTGTATGTATTTGTATGGGGAGTGTGTGAGCGTAGGGGACCCTGCTGACTGTAAATTGAATCTTTATCCTCAAAATTGACAGCAATAACTAATGGCTATTTGTTGAGTTACAAGTTGGTCCTGTTGAGGAAGACTAAGTGTATGTGCCTTATCTTCACTGTGTTGTTTTGTCTTGTTTTATTTTCTTCTGCTCCATTCCCTCCTCAAGCGACCAGGTTTACGTACACAGACCAGCACAGGTACTGAGAGAGAGAAAGGAAAGAAAGACAAACAGATAGAGCTCTACCCTGAGAAGTAAATTGGCCTACTGTGACATAAGTGGGTATCATGTATCACACACACGGGATTGTCTCAGTTTGATGTCCCACCACACCGGACTCTCATTATCAACCTATAGTTCAAATGTCCAAATTCCTTTTTTTCTCTCCTCTTCCAATATTTTCTTTGCCGTCCCTTTGTTCATCTCCATTGAATGAAATTGCACGGCTCACCAGACAGAGAGGACAATTTAACAGATAAAGGTATCATTCCCACAGTAAAATAAAATATTCTGGTCCAATCTTCAATAAAAATAACACACGCTTTGAAATTAAATAGGAATATCTCTGTCCCGTGTACAACGGTGGGAGAGATAATGAAAAGGACAAATAGGAGACTACTTGGATGGAATAGGAAATTAAACACGTCATCATTCTCAAACTTACGCATTTATTCATTGCTTTCATTTACATGATAAATGACATTTACAAAACGTATCAGTTCCTTCCATCCCAGTGTACGGAGGCGAGTCATTTATCACGAGAATCCCCGTCAAATCCTACCCTACAAAATTATTTTTTCTGTCTTTCCTTTTTCTCGTCTTTAGCCCTCTGTCTCTCTCTTTCTTACGAAATAGGTTGGACGTGGTGTCTCAATCCGATCCACGGTCTTGGTCACTCCATATGTATACCTAGTGTGTGAACTATTTTATCACCAGGAGCTTCTTCTTTCTTTAGACACACATGATGATGAGCTACCTTAAGCAATACAGTGATATGTATCATTAATTTCCCCTTCCGAGTTTCAATTATCTGACAGTGTATTTACACACAGTAGAAGTCACAAAGTGGTTCACTTTTTATTGCGGTAAAAACTACTCGTATTTATTAAATCCACTGTATTTATGTACCTACATATAATTACTGATATAATACCCATTTGTATGACTATGAGTCACGAGACTGGCATAATAGGTTCTTTTCATTTTGTGGGCCCAAAGAGCTAAGGCTGTCTTGTTATTATTATTAATATTTTGTATTTTTTTGTTTGATTTTTATGTATAATTTGGTATAACAAGTTGATATCACTACTCTGACCCTGACTCATTACTGTGCGAAGCTGAGGGTTTGGAAATCAATTTTTCTTTGATGAAGCAACTAGAACCACATGTTAACTTCATCATTCCTGACGCGTCGAGGGAAGAAAGTTGAGTTGTTCAAATCCAAACGAAAAAATAATCACTTTATTATACGCATTATGATATTGATTTTGATGGGCTCTTGATCCATTGATTGAAGGAGATTTAGTTTGAAGCTCATTACTATTAGTGGGTAGTTCCAATTCTGCCGTGTATCTGTAGTTCTTTTACGTCGTATGATAGCATGTCGATGCAAGAGGTAAGAAACCTGAAGATGGACATATCGTCGGTGAAAAGTATTGTGGGGTACGTCCAATCTCCACTTGGGAGCAGTGAGACGCAAGTCCAGTGTCTCTTTAGTGTCATTTTGGTGTAAGTCCCAACAAATAACGTCTTACCTGCATGCTGCATTCAAAACAGGTGTAAATGCCAATTTCTAGTTTTGAAAACGTGGATTCTGGCCTAACTGATTTTTAAAAAAGTGGGAACTTCAGTTTTCATGTTTTTAAGAAAGCATTGATTCCAGTTTTACTGTTTTCAAAACGTGCAAACAGTATTGGTGGTTTAAAAAAGTACAAATCCCAGTTTTACTGTTTTTTAAAAAGCATAGATTCCAGTTTTACACTTTTTTTAAAGCGTCAATCCTAGTTTTACACTTTTTTAAAAGCGTCAATCCTAGTTTTACACTTTTATAAAGCGTGAAACCCAGTTTTACACTTTTTTAAAGCGTCAATCCCAATTTTACACTTTTATAAAGCGTGAACCCCAGTTTTACACTTTTTTTAAAGCGTCAATCCCAGTTGTACTACTTTTAAAAACTGTTTAAAATTGTAATAACCACGTTTTATAAGCTGATTGGTAAAAAGCTGTTCGTTGGGACTTCCGTCAAAATGACTTCGAGGGTAGGCTGGACTTGCGTCCCTAATGCTTTAACCGGGGAGTGGACTTTATTCCACAGTGTTTCTTCACTGACGCTATGTACTTAATAGCATAAATACATACAGTATGCACCACACTTGACTTGTAGCTTACAGTTATAGACGAACTGTTGGTCTTCTGGTTGATCTTTGGTGAGTGACGGTAGATGCATAGGTATTCTCTGCACACATATGGGAATTAAGCTTGAGCTGGAGTTGGATGGATTGAGAGAGTCCGAGAGTCGGAATCAGAATCAGAAATGCTCGAGAAAAACGCCAGAAGCCATGAACAACTTGTCTGATTAACAACATGAGACTCCGACAGTGTCTTCGTTCATGTTCCCTCTTATCCTCATCACTTTGTTATTACACGGATTTTCTTTGTACATTACATGGGAATAGTTGGTATGATTCATGAGTTCTTTTTCTATACGGCTCAGGCAGACTCTTGTCTCTTGTGATGCGTGGCTGGCTGGTCTCTGACTCTGGAAGGAGTTATATAAGCAGTGCAGTGGTTTCCACTCACCAAAGAGTCCACAGATTCCATCTCCATATTATTCATAGGAGGCAATCGTGTGTGCCTATATGAGTTTTTGGTCTGTGCATGTTCTGGAGCTCTGCAAGGATGTAAAGGAGATTCTGGAGCTTGTGTCTGGGCCGTCTGAAGAGGGACAGAAGGGCTTAAGAAAATGTGTCAGACGGGCGTCTTTGTTGATGCTTGCTCGAGTGGTCACCAGTAGTGCCGACGTAATCCTCGCAAAAGAGCCGCAGTGTACAAGTCTGGACACATGAATCCCAGACTTATACTCAAAGACCTTCAATGGAGACCCTTCTTAATGGTCAAATACAAATACGACGCGTGTGTCTTCATTAACCTTAACAACTAGTCCAGTCGTCGCTACACTTTCCCGGCACGCTGTCATTAGTAACACCATCGAGAAGACGCACATTTCCTTTTCTCATTATTTGAAATTAAATTAAATTAAATTACTACATTTTTTGCCCTTGTTTCGCTTTCGGCATTGTCAACATTTTTTCGTCATTTCCCTATATGTGTGTGCTATACAGATATTTCCCCTCCCTCTTTCCCTCATTATTTATAGTAGTCAAATTAATGAAATGAAAGCAGCCACGCTTTCATAGATAAGGATATATAAAATTTTACACATTTTTGTTCATGAACACTGAATATATTTTAATAAAGAATAAAAGTACGAAAAACAAATCCTACCAACAACGACGGAACTAATGACAGAATGTTGGTGTTACCCATAAGATTGAGGCAGTGAGCTACCGCGTTATTATTACAGTTACAGAATTATAATATTTACAAAGATGAGACAATCTAGTTATCTCTCTGTAGATACAAATAATTATACTCGCTCCCTCATGCATGTGAAGTGTCTTGTGATATTTTAAACGTTTTTTTTGTTTTCTTTTCTTTCCACGAAATAAACATAGGGGGAATGTTCCAATTTATTATTCCTTAATAAAAGACGTACGCCGAGCCAAGTGCTAATTCTAGTTGTTAGAACACGTGGAAGGCATATAAAATATAGGTTCGTAGAGCCGAGGCTAATGTAGTAGGATTGAAACACAAAAATGTGAAATGATTGAGTCTTGAGGCGATTCTGCTTTTTTTTTTTGCTTTTTTTATACATATATTTTTATTTTTTGCTCGTGTTTTTGCATTGCATGTTTGTTCGAGAATTGCGTGCAGAGTTGAAATGATGGGAAGTACCATGCATATGAGTACACCTACATACAGATACAGCATACATACATATAAATATATATCAGTAAAATATACATACACTGGTACATACACATAAGTGCAGCCTTGCATGCTGGTCATGTGGGAGTGAATAGCTGATAATAATGATGCTTCTACGTCTGATTGGTGTAGGAGAGAATGGCAGGTACGTGTCGGTTGGTATTTGTTCCTTGGTGTAATAAGGATAGTGTGATGGTCGAGAGAGTGAAGAAGATGTGAGTTGACAAATGTTTGTTAGCTCAACAATTTTGGCAAGTTGGGCGTACAGAGAGGATTAAATAGATAGGCTGAGGAAGATGAGGAAGATGAGGATCAGAGCGAAAGCGAGACAGAGAGGAGAGAGAGGGAGGGAGAGCCATTATAGTCTATGAGACAAGAGGCTATAGAGCTCCGTAGGTATATGAAGGAAAAAATTGTACCCTTTATCTTGTGCGCTTTATGCCGTGTCTCCGACGCGGATATTTTATAGGGACTATCTCTGCCTTGGCCTGGCTTGGCTTACGGAGTGGTTGACAGGAGGAGAGCCACTGCTACATTGTACTGAAATCTATATCTTGTTGTATAATACTTGGAGAGGGGATGAGAGGGAGAGAAATGGTAGTTTCACGGCAGGATGGACTAGGAACGAGGCTGGGCTAAATGCGGAGTGACATTGTCCGCTACCCATTCCATCTCAACGGATTGAATCTAGTGATGCCAGCAGGTGAATAACGAGAATGTCTTCAAAGGAAACCGACGTACCTACCCCCCGCAGGAATTTTATAATTATGTATGCCAAAGAGAAGAAGGGCTAGCTTCATGTCTCCATCTCTCTCTCTCTCTCTCTCTTTCCACATCTCCTTACCCCTTCAGTCCATTCTTCCCATGGAGGTCTAGCTCGATATCTTCTTCAGCATGGAATTAAATCAGTTAGAAAGACGTAATAAAATAAGCTCAATTCTCGATTATTCGTCTTGTCTCCCAGCTCACTCACTCACCTCTTGTCCGTCCGTCCGTCCTCCTCTCCCAGTCACCCGCGAGTGCATGTCGTCTCTCCGACTGAGGCAGATGAGATCCTTAACATCCTGCCCTGCTCCTTGAGCTCTTCTCTCCCCGATGATGCCTCATATGACCCGCTCCTTGAAACTGAAGCGGAGTGCTCCGGAGCGGAGCTGACAGTAAATCCTGTGTACTTAAGCATGATTATACATTTATTAGCCTTTACTCCTGTTCATTCAATCCCGACTCCCCACCATTATTATTACATTTATACGACTACTACCTCATAAGGGAGCAGAAAAGAGAGAAAAGAAACCAAGTATAATTCTTCTTCTTTGCCAGGGTAAATACGGTAACGAGATGTATGTCAGTAAGTCTGCGCCCTCCGCACACTACCCAACTACCTACCACGGCACTGGATAAGTGGATTGAGGGACTCCACTACTGTCAGTGTGAAGACGGTGACGGTGACGGTACATAATAATATGTACACTTACTGTCAGACCAGAGCTCATAAGGTCCCCACAGATGTAGGTACATATGATTGCGCCACTGATAACTTCCCGGTCGCTAAGGCTATTCAGAGGAAATTGTTCATTACGAGAGCCCTGTTGTATACAAATACCAAACAAAAATACAATTTGACAATGTGCAAGGCTCTGTATAGTTGCGGAGTTGTACAATGCCATGTCTACGGGGACGGGGACGGAGGGAGGGAGAATTTTATATGAATTACAGAAGAATGGAAAAAATATCATTGGAATTGCATCTGTACACTTTTCCCTTTTGAATAAGAAATCCGAGCATTTCCCCTGTGATGTCAAGTTGAGACGGATTTTTATCTCGAGGCTAAAATTTAGATCTTTCCTCTCACGATCAGTCTTGTTCCTTGTGAGGCTGTTGAATAAAATGACTATACATGAGAGAGAGAGAGAGAGAGATTGAGTGTTGTGTGTGAAGCTTTGGTGTTACAAGTGGAAGGAAGGCTGTCATGTCCTTTTCGCCTATAGACCAACTAGTATTTTCTCTAGTTGTGAAAAAAACGGCTGTCTCTGTGTCTGTCCGTGCTGTTCCTAGTACATGCTGTGACCATTATCATAAGATATAGTACACTCGTGCAGGAGAGGATAGGATGCGGAGGTTGCAATACCTTTGTCGGCTCCTTCACGACCCAAAGCCTCTCTCTCTCTATCTCTCGTCTCCATAGTCCTAGCAATAATGATCAAGTAAGAAAGAAGCTCCTATAGCTTTGTTGTCGACCACACTGTCACTTTTTTGGTCACACAATCGGAATGGCAATCGTCGAAATGCGACATAAACTTCATGTGCGTGGATGGAGGCACTTTTATGAAGCCTTTGTTCTCTAATTTAGATAAAAATGAAAATGTGAGGAGAGCATTAAAAAAAATGACTGTCTAGGCCATGCACAAAAACTAGTCTTTTGTTCCAGGGATAATTATCATGATTATTCCATGGTTTACTTAGTTAATAAGGACTAGGAGGTGTGCGGACGGGGCTGGATGCGGACTGTGATAGGACATCTAGAAACACATTGTAACACGGTCAGAATTGGTTTGCTAGTTTCTATTGCACTTCTGCATTGGACTCTGCGTATTGTTTCAGTCGACGAAGTTCCATGTTGAATGATTAACCGTAGTAACGCAAGAGAGTCACACCACAGGAATATCTCGTGATGCGTCCACCGCAAACGTGGCCGTCTCTAGTGTCTTTTCATAGCATGCACGTCACATTGGGGATTGACAAGAACACCGAACCATGACAAAATACCGCCTTCTTAATAATAGATTATTGCTTTTATGTCTCTAGACCTTCACATGAGACACACACACACACACACACAAACCAAGAAGTTGAAGAAAGCAGTGACAAAATGTTTCGGTGGTGAAGCCTTCCCAGTAGTTGCGAAGCAAGTAGCCGTTTTTTTCTGTGATCCACATGCATGCATGTAGAGTCAACCTGAAGCTAAACGATTTTTTGATCATGTGGTTCTCTGTGTAAGGTAATATTATTGTGTCTCGAGCCAGTCCCCGTCTCGGAACAAGGGAGGTCAAAGAGACGGCTCAAACGAAAGAGACTTTGTGGATCCGCAAAAAATCCCACCAAAAACCAAACGAAATGAAGGCACGGAGACAGACATGAAGAGCGAGAGCGACAGACGGAAAAGTCAGAGAAAATGCTCAGACGTGGAACTGGGAAGACACGATCCGTTGGAAGGAGAGGTGTGTAGGTATATAAATAATAGTACGTGCATGCTGTCCCACGGATGAGGTACAGGATTTTCGGAGGGACGTGGACTGGTCGGTGATAGTCGAGGAAATCACTTTGGACAGAGAGCAATCACAATCACAATGGGTCCGAAAGAAAACCAATGCATGGAAATTGCCGTGCCGAGCCATGCGGATCCAGAAATTGTGAGTGACACACGAGATTCCCTGTTTGGTCCGCAAAAGCCCACGTCCCGGAAACCACAACAAATTACATTCCACCGAATTTTCATTTCCCTGCCACAGAAAAATTCCTCTTCTCTCCCCTGACTTGACTCCATGGCACGCAAGCACTAAATTCATCTCGTCTCGTTAAAGGGCCCCCACGCTAATGTCTCCCTACATAATATTATCTTGTCCTCATGTCTCTCTTCTCTCTTGCCATGCCGAGTCCCATTCCACTCTCACATCATTTCATTCTTCTAGCGTGAGTTTATTGCCTTTTAGTCCAACCGCCCGGCCATGCCCGATGCCGATAATGCTATGCCAGCCAGCACACTGTGCAGTACAGACTGCGATATCGAACTATGCCACAAAGCTGGGGAGACAGAGCCAAGAGATACGGAGATACAATGAGAGCGGAGACGTCTTCCAACACACTATAATCTAATATCCTTATTAACGAAACATGTATTTGCTCACAGACACACTTCCTATGTACACAGACGCGCTTATCGCTCCATGAGCGTTCCTGCATAGATAATCATTCCATGAACTATGTGAGAAAATTCTTACTATATTTACATTCCGCACTAGACGTGAGGATCCACTCTCCAACTTTCAACACAACACAGCCAACCGCGTAACCATCTATCTCTCCCTTTCCTCCAACGACAGAGCGCAGAATTATCATAAAATATATTTTGCTCCAACCGTGTATGCATGCATCTCTCTGGCTAGATAATCATCTTTTCGGAAAGATCATTGGGACCCAAGCTTAAACTAAATGTACACATAAGGTGCTCAACTTTAACAAGCTCCAAGCAGTACGGAACTACAGCCTCATCACCCAGTCTCTAAACTATGCAAATACAACGGCGAAAGAGTAAATTGCTCTTGTCCTCTGTAGTATGCCGATGAACGGAATATAAGTAGACACTTACATAGCGTCGGTGAAGGAGCATTGTGGGGTAAGTTTAGCCCCTGTTTAAAAGGATTCTGACGCCAGTCCAAGGACTCGTTTAAGTTCTCTAAAAGTATCTACAAAAATGGTACTTCACTTTTCAAAAACAACAAAACTGCCATTTACACTTTTCAAAAGTGTGTAAAAGTTATATTTACTTTCTGCAACAGTAACTACACACTTTTCGCAAACAAATAGGAAAACAGTTGACTGTTAGGACTTCTATCAAAATCGGACACACAATACTTTTAAACATGGCTGGACATACCCCACAAGGCTTCTTCACCGACGATGGGTGCAGTCGTAGAACACTGATAATTTTACACTTTGGCCCCAGCTCTGTGCTTTAATTACCTTTAATTATGCCTGTTTACGCTCATTATCCTCTTAAGATAGAAGTCTCGCCCAGCTCAACACGGTGGAAATTATCGAAAATCATCTACAAGCAGGCACCGCGTAGATGACAGTGATAAACCCAGTCAAAGTCACAGAATAATTCCCATTCTCAACAAACTCTAATATTCTAGGTATACTATTTACCGTCATGTATTTTAAACGCATATTAAATACAACCTACAGAATTCCATAAGCAACCAACTTTGGTATGTACTTTGACTTACGTACCTACTTCATACAAAATCTTGCATAAACTGGGACAAAGAAGACGAATAGAAAATGTAATTCTTCCGTCAGCCGTCAATAAGTAATATAATCTAGCTAGCATATTTTAAACCCCTGCGCATCTAGCAATTCTTTGCCGTTTTTAGCCATGGGCCCATATACACTAAACTTGCTGTATTGACATATTAGAAATTAATTGCGTCTTTTAGCATTCCTTCCCGTCAGACAAGCGGTGCTAATGCACCCCTTGTATAAAATGAAGAAATCTTCAAACAAGGAATTTAAGAAAAATATCGATTGATGCCGGTACATGTGTTCTGGGCTCTATAAAATACTTTCATAGTATTTTATAGGAGATGATCAGCACAAAAGTACCCATGTATGTATACATAATAATAAATACCACTAGGAACGTCTATGAGTAATGTAAGGGAAAGTGTGCATTATGAAAACAGAGGGAAAAATCATGTGGGACTCAAAGTGTATTTCTGCCGCTTTAACGAGCAATTTAAATACCTATCACATTCTGAAGAGTGTAGAAAAAATTCATTTCGTTGGAGGGCCGAGTAGGGAGAAGGTGTTGTATGTGCATGTGTAACTCTGAAACAAGTATAAAAATTTTATGATAAAATTCTTGACTGAAGGTCTCCGAGTCTGACAAATTTACGACACTGCAGTCTGCTGTACTGTACATACACTTTCAGCTTTTAGGATTTATAAGTTCGTGAAAAAAAGGAAAAGTTGAGAAAAATGTTGTGTGTCGGCGGCTATCGACATAGACATAGTTTTTGAACTGTACCGTATACGTTCCCTGTTTAAGAGCTATTTTTATTTACTATGTCATGTTGTGTTCCTTCGTAGTTGAACTCCAAACAGTGATTTCAGGTAAGTTCATGTCTGCATTTATAGACTGCACAAAAGTACGCGTACTAGTACATGGCAGAAAGCCGGAGGAAAACAATGCTATTTTGGATTTTGTGAACCATAGGTACACCTATGTGCATTTCTGCCACCTAGCTGACGGTATAAATTCACTTAATTCACCTTTCTAGTTAGGCCAAACGAAAGCCCAAGCCAATGACAAAATCAATAAATTATTTTCTTATATCTGTCTGTATGGACTTTGGTTGGCCTTCCACGTCATACGTCCTACAATGTACAACTATTATTAGGTATGCGAACTAGCCAACTGTAGGTAGACGGAATTCCAAATATTAAGCTTCTCCTTCACTATTTCGACTCTCTGCCTTAAACAGTAGTTTCATTCCAAGCCTTATTTACTTTCTAAATTAATGATTACAAATTAAACTAATTTACTACACGCTTGCGATGTGGATGTGATGTGACAGTCGCATTAGAAGATTAATCTTTGGGAATTTTAAGAAATACAGGGGGTTTCTCCCTTTGAGTTAGTATGAAAACTGCCAAGAATGGAAATTGTTGTAAATAACTCGTGGTATTCACGCGAAAAAAAGATTGTGGGGGTTCGCTTGTTTTGAGCTTTTTGGAATCGTGTCACAGGTAATTAACTGGGGTGTCCATACACATAAATACCCACGTGTCCGTACATCAAGATTGACCGCTGACCTTATAAAACGACAAAGAAATAAGAAATATCAAATGCAAAGCAAACGTACGTTTGTTCACGAATTATTTATTTCAAATTTGATTTCGTTTTTAAATTAGAACTATTTTCATATAATACACTAAAATAGACCAAATATGTATGTAGGTACAGACAGAATTACGGAACGAATACTGGAAATATACAATACTTTCTAGTTCTTAAGAGGCATGCTACTGAATTCAGTGTTAATCACATTATTACCCAAAGTAAGAGGATATGTAACTTTTATCTGCTGGCTTCTTTGAAACGTTTGATATCATTTCATTATACATACCTACGATTTATGACAAGTGGAGTGCGTGGTAGCTGGAAAAAATCTCCCCTAATCTTTCAGTGTAGGAAAGAATTTCCCTCAGAAAATTGCAATGAATACTAATATTCTTTCACTTTTCCCTGTCCACTTTTGTAAAATTTCTCGAGCTAGTTTGCAACAGTTAGGAGGTTGGTAAAAATAAAAAAAATAAATCATATTTTGAACTCATTAAGGATAAAATTCATAATTTACCAATGCAATGCAAGATGCAATAACATTCAACTTCTACATGTGTATAGCTGGGGAGATTTTCCCTTAAAATCCAAAAGCCAAAAGCTTAAGACGGTATACGACTAAAAAACTACATAGTTGGAAAAAAAGATTATGATGGATACAGTTACTGCTACCACCCTCGAAAATAAACCCTGCTAAGAAAAGGCGAGATGGAAGGATATCATGTCAATGATGTGAAAGTCTTGAACATGTCACCCTCGCGAGGGTTGAAGACACACGATCGGTATTGCCCCATAAATGGTTCTGTATAGAAGTACCTTCCTACCTACCTATACGTTATTACTATTAGGCAGATCCCTAGGTAGGTAGTGTGCTTACTTGAGTTTATGTTATGTAGTTAAACCCTAGAGAAGCCTTAATGTTCGTGAACTATGACGAAATACTTTTGTTTTTTTCTAACTTATATTACAGAGTTTTAAAAAGTGTCGAACGAGGTTTGTATGTTTTATGGATTTGTGTGTGCACTGTCATTACGAATTAGTGACGTTACTCGTCACCCTTGGCCTTAGCTATACTCTACTGGAAAGGGTACGTCGAACACTAATGGCAGTTCGTTTTTGTGGGTTGTAACGCCACCATACCAGTCCACTGGAAAAACATTTGATCGGAAAGAATTAAGCAGTTTGGAGAGAAATTGATCCACACGGTGGCTAGGAGACTGAGGAACTCGTCCCTTCCCCGGATGCTTCAAGAATTTCAGTTTTGATTTCTTTAAACAAGACAAGACAGGACAAGGGATCATCACATCCCTGGATATGATAGGAGTAAGTTAAATCTCGTGTTCTACATTACAAAATAAAAAAAAACGATAAGTGCTTACTTATTCTTTATGGATGTACATACAATCTACCTCCCTACGCATTGTTTTGTTGACGACTGCAAAGCTATCCGCCTTATCACTTCACTTCACATAATCTGGACGGGCCTACCTCCCTACACATTGTTTTGATGAGACTCAAAAGCCATCCCCGCCGTATCACTTCACTTCACACGAGAGATGTAAAAGGCGTAATCTTCACAGTCCTCCAGTAGTGGAGTCTGTGCATCAAGCATCAAGCTACACTCATATAGGAAAGTATATTAGGTATACCTGTGCATGATTGTCTACTTTAATAACGACAGTAATAATATTTAAAAGAAAAATTCAAGGTAGCACTACGGCTCATGAGGGGGAGATGAGCCGAGCTCCTTTTTGATGGATTACATTATTTCACGTGAGATATTTACGAATTACAATCAGTCAATTTGAGGGCGCGAGAAGAAGTAGCTCATCCATCTTGTGGGGATGACGGTGCGGGGCTGTTGGAAAGAGTTTTTACAGAATCGATAGCTTTTCATGCGTAACATTTCCACATTTGATTTAGTTGACAGCCGTGCCGCTCGTTTACACTTTGACTCTTTGTACCGAGTCAATTGAAATGTAAGAATAAGAAGTTTTTCATTGATTTCCCCTCCTCCTCCCTCAAGGAACCAGACTCACAGAGTTGTAAATATGCTGGAGGTAATAATTTTTATGATTTCCCTTGCTCAGTCGTCAGCTATCACAGGTCCATTGCCATTGCCATTACCATTACCATTCCAATGTGTCTGAGCGGGACGGAGTGAGTGCCGGTGTCAGTGGCAATGCCAGTAAGACTACGATCTATCAAATTGAAACCAAGTTATTATATGCCCCATGATGAATGTCTTATAAATTTTCAACTGGAAGATAAGATAATGGACAGGAGGAGAGGGACGTATCGTAAGTAGTAGCTGGATTTTGGATTTGGATATATTTATTACGTCGTTAACTCTGGATTGCCTTTTACAATTATTGCAGTGTGGATGGGAGTGCTAAGCGATTTTCTCTGTTCAACTTATGAACCATTGTATTGTTATTATTGTATCATTTTCTCCTTAAAGTTTGGAATCGTAGTGTGAGTTTTATGAAGTGCAGCTCAGTCATAATGCATGCAGACGGCTCAAAAATTTATTGTGAGAATTTTTCAATTGACTGGCACACACGTATAGGTATTTATATGCATCTTGTCTTAGCATTAAGGACATACTAATCCATAGATATACAGTTAATTGACAAGGTATATACTGTTTGAGTACCCATGCTAGATTTTCTCCTTTTGTAATCCAAGGATTTGTTCATTAAGTAGGCACGTACATATGTAATACAGGGAAGTCTCTGAAAGTCAAGTCAAATCAAGTTTATCCTTAAGGGAAAAAAAAACGACGAGGTTGGTTTTTAGATTGATTGATGAAGTGCAGCCTAGTAGTTTACTTATAGTTTGTTTGAACCTTACCATTAGTGTGATTACCTGTGAAATATTTTCAACTTTCTGGACGGTAGTTTTGGACGGTGAGTGTACGTTATATGGTGTCTTCGTCACGTTGACTCTTCCCACCCACCCGACGACCCTTCCCGTTGGGTCAATTCACTTTTGGCCTAACTCTGGCCACTTAATAGACTTAATACATACTGTATATAGGTAACCCACATACTACAGATAATATGTATATGAAACGTCCACCTCTCAGTCTCTCTCTCCGGATGCTGTTGAAGGATGGATGGCGAGAAAGCCGACCATTTCTACCTCTGCCGAAGTACAGTGGTAGTTGCAATCATAACTTTCTTAGCTAATTGAATGGCTCAAGCAGAACTTTTACCCTTTTCTTAAAATTATTTATTACCCTCATTTTTTCACCCTATATCTTTTCAGCTCGTTGTAGATGATTGCATCCTTATCGCTCTTCACCACTTCGTACCTTTTTTCAATTTCAATTCTTGGTTTTTTGTTGTTGTTGTAGATGAGCATTAAGTATGTACGTGTGGAAGATGGGACGGGATGGTGCGGCTAAACTTTTCTTTTATTCTACAATATTATTATATACCGAGCCGAGGACAGTAGCCCTTTACTTATGGCAGCATTAAAATCATCATCACATACATCAACAATATCAATTTCCAAAATAAGAAACTCCTCACACACACTCCATTCCTAAATTAATAAAGACAACAAGACAGCTGAGCTCACTCATAAGAAAAAGGTACATTGTAGTTTTTCCATTTTCTAAACTTTTGTCTTAGGACGTAAACATTGCAAAGGTGGCTCAAGTAAGACAATTATGAACAACCATTTTTTTCAAAAGCAACTGTATAATGTGGATGCAAAAGTACAGCTATGATGCTTGGTAACTTTGAACACTATTAACGCACCTACCTACCCATCTATTTGTTTCCGTGTACTTGGCCACATCACTAATTTCTGTTAATGACCAAACTGACTGTACAGAAGTACACGCTGGCAATTTTAATTCGCCTGACTGGCATATATAGCACCGTCCCTCTACGGTCCCGTTAATATCTTGAGGGTGGTTTTACAGACAGTCGTGAAAATATTTTACCTCCACAATTGTGCCCTGGCTACCGGGTGGTGGAATATATTATACAGAAAGGGGAAAAAAATAGAAAATTTCAGTGCACTGGCCTTCTGCGTGATTTTGCCGAAAGGATAATGACAAGAGAGCATAGCATTTAGATTGATTAGACAGACTGAAATGAAGAAGCACAGAGCTGCAAAATACAATAATGATATAGCTCGTCCTGATATAATTGAGTCTGCAACTCACAAAATAAATAAATATCCAACTGTCTCTGCGGCTATGTATAGTACCGTGGATCACAAATCCGTGCCTCTTGTTCTGTAAGTACCTCCAAGTAATCTTCCTTGTGAAACATTGAGCCATTTGGTATACATACCGAGTGAGTCGGGTAAATTAGCTGCTTACCTCTGTAATATAGTATTAATGGTCATGTAGGTACCTAATCCACTGATAGACTCACAGTGGACAAAGACATCGTATATTTGCAGGCAAAGTCATTGTGTGTGTCGGCGGAGAAAGAGAGTCGTGAGAGGAGGAGATGATGCAGAAGTCAAATGACATGTGTTTCTTATGAAGTTAACTAGAAAATGATTGAAGAAAACTTTATGATGATTGCGTGATGAGCTTACAGGATCATTTTGAGCTTTCCGAGCGAGCGAACGAGAGAGACAGAAAGAGAGAGAGAGATCTCAAGGAACGAACAGAAAAGTGGGGAAAGGGAAATAAAGTCGCTCCTTGATCTGGGATGAAGGAGGTAACATGCGGTTATGACGATGATTTTCCGCGAGTGCTTATTAACTAAAGAAGATGATGATCATCCATGAAATGAAATAGTGGTAGTTAGTTTGTTTATATACTCTGTTATTGTTAGCTGACGCTGGTTGGTCTCTCACTGTCTGTCTCTCCCGTATGGGCCACACACCAACAAACAACATAACCTGAGCAGTCAGCCAGACGAGGCTTAAGCCTCCTTTTCTATTTCTTGTGAAGCACTCCTGCTTTATTAATACTACACGCACAGGACAAGAGCATTATTGGGGAGGTCGGATCTCTCTGGCTCTTAATTCTACGAGTTTTGTTTGGGGTTGTTGTTGTGTAAGCTTTTTGGCATCAAAATAATTGTAATATCGTCAGTGACCACATGACATTCAGACTAAAAAGACAGGAGAGCTGACGGTAAGGATGATGAGGGAAGTACATGAAATAAAGGAGCTCGGATAATGATATGACATGTCGTCGTAAGTGATTCTGGTCTTGTAGATCACCGTGGAGCTCATGAGGGGAAAAAAAGTAGCTCAGATTTTCCCCGTGCAAGTGCCGTGCATGTGGGCAATATGTGCTATACATGGCTCTTGTGATGTGATGAGAGGTTGTTTCGTCCGTCTTGTTGACTCTGAGCCTGAAGAGCGTGTAATTGTATCATGTTAGTGAAGAAAGAGAGATGATGTAGCCCTTTAGAATGGGATGATGTGATGAAGCTCTTATCTCCTTCGGTGGTCTCCTTAGATGGTCAGGGAAATTGGCTCGAGCCCTTCAGGCCCATTGCTGTCAAGGAGTCGAAGGAGGGAGGAGGGAACGCATAATTCTGAAACAATTAAGAGGCGGGCATGGTCAAGCCTCCAGGATACAAGAGGAGATACATTGGGAACTGGTGGTGGGCCTCTCATCCTCGATGTGGTTAGCATTCTGACGAGGTCGTGGCCCGCCGGGCGCCTAAAACCAACAGAGCCCTGCAGGGGGCAGGCGGCAGGGTACCCACTAACTACCTCCTCATCGTCCCTTGCCTTCTCTCTCTCTCTCTCTCACTCACTCTACCTTTCCTCGGCTCCGGAACACGTCTCCAGCTCCAACCTCCCATCCTACCCACGTCCTCACAGGCTCCTTAACAACAATACTTTCGCATAAAGCACCTTCAACACCAGCACTTATCACCTTCCTTCCTATCATCAGTCTCTCAGTCTAATTAAAACTACCTTCTTCAAATCCAAATTACACGAGTCAGTCCCTTAATAAGCTGGTGTATACATTTCACAGAGAAAAACACACACACAGTTCCCGTAGCAAAGCAGCACTGAAAGCCCCGTAACGCTCCAACATTCATCACCGGACAGAGGCATGAAAGGGAAAATAATTTAGCTCGTCAATTCTGTCTACGCTCAAAGTTGAAGGAAACATCTCAATAAGGACATATGTAAGCACAACTTGTTCCTCAACCAACTTTTCCTCAAGCCCACAACAGTTACTCAACACACATACAAACCCTCGTCCATGGAATACAAACAACAAGAAGAAGAACAACAACCCAGCAACCCGCAACAGAGCCAGAGATCCACTCCGTGTACAGATAGATACTTCACATGATATTAAAGAACGTGCGATGAAATTCCGAGGCATGCCAAGAATTCATATGTTGTTCTAAGTCAACTATTTCCTATTTCTTTTCAATTGTCCTGCGGGAAAATACGAGGAGATGATACTCATCTCTCTCTCATTCTCCTGTATATGCATATCAGGCTGCTCAGTCAGTCTGCTGGCTTCCTAAATTTTTAAACTCGAAACATGATACACTAAACGAGATAAAATTGATTTACTGCAATGATGCACTCACAAAGTAATAGAACAATACAAACTTGTCCAAGCTCATAACTAAATACCTGGATAATTATAATTATACACAGTTTTCTGGCAGATGTGAACAATGAGATTGAATGGCACATTATATGGAGGCTCCTACACAGGAATCATGAAAAGTGATTTAGAACGAAATAAATAAAAATGAGAGAGAGAGAGAGGGGGAGAGAGAGAAAAGAAGAAAGCCACGTTAAGCCAATGTCTATGTCTGTATGAATGTACCTACGTATGTATGTATGGAGGTGAACTGTGGCTCTACTGACTGCCACTCACTTTCAGTCCAACGGAGGGTGAGCAATGGGGAAAAAACGCTGAGAAATTCCAGAAAAAGAAGTCAAGCACAGCAATAAATAGTTTGAACATTTAACGATCCTGTACAACAAATGCGTCAACATTGTTTTTTTTTGTTTGTTTTCCAAGTCACAGATCAGAGACGGGACCCGCGTCAGAATCTTCTTTTTAGTGGTTTCGGAGCGGACGGGACGAGGAACTAGAGATAAAGATGCATATCAGGAAATCAAAGGATGAGGATGAGCATGGAAAAGGGAGGACGGACGAGAGAGAGACTTTCGTTTCATGATGATGAGGATGAGGAGATGAGGACCCAGTTGAGGGTGTAGAGTGCGCGGTGTCTCTGCGGACGGAGGTAGAGGCTGAAAGAGTCATTACTTTGAGAATTTTTCATGCGTGGGAGACGCAAAGGATGGCTCAGCAGGAGGTGGATAACCATTATCGCAATTGCTCTGCTCCTCTACCTCATCCCGTGAAACCGTGAAAAGTTCATCACCAAAGACCAGCACCAAGTCACCAGTCATCCGTCACCAGTAGTCCTGTGCCATTGCCTATGTAGGTATTTTTACTGCCCAAAGATGACATTTGAAGTCGGCTAGTGAACTGAATGCAGGCATCACCCCGACGACTGGGCTTGAACAATTGACCATAGACAACAAACTCTTCTATCCGCATTGTGTCTTTCGTTACAGTCTTGACCAGCAACAATGTGCATCATACTGCTTGGTCACCTCATATCCATTTCATTGAACCCACCCTCACAAACTTTTCGTCCATCCGCTTACTTTATGAAAACTGACCCGTCTCGCCTCATTTCTTCAATTGTGTCCCACTAAAACCGATTCCACTCTCATTGAACCCTGATCATCGTTAAACACTTCCACAATCAAACTGTAGTTCCTCTTTTCTTTTACAAATGTCCAAACATTTAAACTCATAAATCTTTTGAGCCTGGCTCTCTCACAGTTTAAGGGCACTACAACAATAAATCTAAATAAAGAGAGTAAATAGAGAATGCACACTACCCATAATTCCAACGGTGGTCAGTCCGCATTGTTTCCAGTATATAACAATAACAATGGATTGTGGTAAATTTTAAAATCATTCCTTTTGGCTTTGCTGTTATTTATCTTGTGATGGCTGGCTCCACTTCTAACCGTATCCATGAATGCAGCCCAGGGTGACAGTTCATACGTAGTAGTACAGGTATACTGTACATATTTGCGTCTGACACTCCAAAAACCATTGGTTTCTTTTTGTGACAGATGTCGTATAAATTAAAATGTCAACATGCCAGCATCGTTTACCTCAAAAGTTGAAATAAAATACAGTAAATAATTAATTAGATTTAAAAGTACTTACAAGTTTTCAGTATCAAACAGAATCATCTATGAATGCTCACGAGAACTAATTTATTATGCAAGTTTTGCTTGCTGTTTTGTCTGTTCAACTTTTCTAGCTGACCAAGTAGCTTTGTACATGGTACATACCTACATAGTTTACCCTGTGGGCATTGGTCTAGTTGTACCACTTCTGAGCCATGATTCCATAATCCAAAAGATGGTAGTATATATTTTTAAATTGCGGTTAATTTATGGATTAGTATTGTAGTAAGTATTTTTCTCGTCATCCTTAAATAAATATTTATTATTCGTCAATACAGCATTACAGATTTTCAAATTATATTGCATAAGTACGAATCGCGTTGTTTCAATACTTAATGATGCGATGTAATCGAATTGAAGTAGAAAGTCGCTAAAGCTAGGCGTCGTTTTTCAGTAATTATTGAAGCACCCAGCTTCTTAAATTGTCACGTAAATTGAGCTCAGATGCCTGTGACATTGCATTGTCACTCGATTATAAAATTGTAAAAAATGTCACATTTAAGTTTTCACATTTCTTTCTAAGCTATTGGCCGCTCCGCTGGCATCGATTTATAAATTACAAAAAAAGTATATGTTTGGGAATAAATAGACTGAGGAATCTTGAATAAATGCATCAATACAATAGTACTCAAAGTAGAAGGTATTCACTTGTATTACACAAATTATGTACTTGCTATTTATAAATAATATAAATCGCATTCTTTATCCTGTAGAGAATTGCATAGAGCTACAAATGAATGATAGATCCATGAATCGTGATCACTGCTTGTGAATATTACAATGTATTTCTAGGTAGGTACTTATAAGTAATGAAAATTAGTCATTGTTATTATACGATGTACTTCTCTGCGGACGAAACTTTGATTGATTAAAAATATCTCTTAATTGCTTCAATTATCCATTACGTTGTTCATCACATCAGCAAACGAGTTAATACTATACTTATGAATACCTACTATTACCTACACGTACTTCATAATGGAGAGTAATATTCGGAACATCTAACATACTTTTAATTGGAATGTGGAATGTGTTTGGATATACATTTTATATTTCGTCTTAGATTTGAAACCACTTTTAATGTACACAGAATACATTTGAATACAAAAGTGTTGGACTACTGGCAGTGAAGAATTTAAAAAAAATTGAAATAAAAATAAAATGCCAGGGAAGTAATATGAGCACTAGACTTGCCGTAGCTTTTACCCAAAACACGATGGTTACTGATAATGGTATCAACATATTACGCCATGTAGAAAGATCTGCTGGCCTCACCAACAAATATATGATTATGTCGCTCCAGTAATTGAATATCTTTTTCAATATCCTTCAGACTTTGCTCTAATGCTTCCTTCTGCTTAATTTTGACTGGAGTGTCAACCTGGAGGGGCAATGCCTGATAGTCCTGATAGACTTGCTCCCAGTTAGTCTTCAAGCCACAAAGGAGACTTTGTCGTTCTTCTTCCTCCAAATGACGGCATTTGTCTCTCGCATCTCGCAAAGATTGTTCGCTGGCATATTTCTCTTGTGCAAATTTGTCTTGGAGTTCCCTCCGTCGCTGAACCAAGTAGCCGGGGACCATCCCGTAGTCATACCTGCTGACGTACTTTCTCGCAAAACCCGAGTCAACCCATTCATGTGTCGTCCCTTTGGGCTGATCCACGTAGCGGGCTGCAGGGATCTTGGCGGGTTGTCGAATGACCTTAACTGCATTTTCTCGGACAAAATCTTTGCATCCCCTAGCAATGATTCCAAAGCGACTACAGCAAGTTGGAGGAACGGCAGGCTTTTCAACATTGCAGCATAATCGGGGAATCCGGCGCTTAGCGACAGCGCAAGGGGCACAGGGAGACGAGCAAGGGGCATCTCCGGCTTCGCATGCGCATGGCACCTCAACCACCACTTCGTTCCCGTCGCATCCCTGAGGGCCTTCTCCACAAGCTCCGGCATCAACAGCAACTTGAGTCTCGCCATGTGGTTGAATTTCGACCTGTATTTCTCGTTGTTCTTCCCCTGTTTGAACCGGAACTGGGCAAAGCTTAACCCTTGGAACTGCAATTTAGGAATGAATTACAGCTTCGATTAATTAGAACACAAGTTCTATTCCATAGTTTGAAAATGTGTGAGTTATTCAATATTATTTTGTACCTGCCGGTGGTCGAATCGAAATTGGAGCTCGCGAATGCTTTTTCAGAAAATGTTCCGGAGGACAAAGAGGTACGACTGGAGGGCCCATTGTTTTGCTGCACCCCTTTTTGTGACATTCCGTTTCCTTCCGGACCATGCAAGCATAGCGTGAGACATGTCTGTACACAATGTTTAAAACTGTAGCAATAATGGTACATGGGATGGGAAAGCACAATAAAGCGTGTCTGTCCAGCTTGGATCACTAGTTTCAAGGATTGTCAAAAGCCAAATGCGCATATACGTACAATCCACAAATGGTTGAGGGGTAGAAGTGAAGCATGTCCATTAAGTTGTTATTTTGATATGCCTCATTTGGTTTCAAAGACAACCCGCATTGGATCTACCTCGTTTTGAAAAGATGATCTGCATATTGCTCCGATTTGTAAGCTTTACACATTTCTTTTTAAAAACTGTTTGAAATTTCAACTTATCAAAAATTATCAGTAAGACGTACCTATTTTGGTTTTACAAAATGCCAGCACATGCGATCTTTACATGGCTGATATCACAGCTTCGAACTTCAAAGGTATAAAGCATATTTTGCCCATTTAAAGAAAAAAAAGAATCTAAAGTACTGCTTTGGACTCCAAAATCGTATTGTAAACGATTTCAAAAAGCAAAATTCACTATTTTTAAACATTTTTGAAAAGTAATGAGATTGTTTTTTGATTGATTTTGCAAAATGACAAACGCGTTCTTATTCAAACGGCTTTTAAAATATTTTCGAGAAGCTAACCTTAAACTTATAAAAAAATATAAAAATATATATATATATTCCAAAATATTTCCTGGACTTTATGAAGGATCAGGGTATTCCTCCTTCGCTGCTGATAGAAGATATAGTAACAACTGTACTTAAGAAATCAGCCCAAATCTGCACTCATCATTTGTTTTCGAGCACCCCGAACAATTAGCTTTTGTTATTTTCAAAATATTAGTTGTATCATGTACACAACAAACATAAACTAAACATTAAAACATTTGCTAAAAAATTCTGATTCGTATTCTGAGTCCGTTGGGCTAAACTCGTTGGAGGACAGTGATGACTTTGTTTTTGTTAATAAAGCTTGTCTTTCTCTCTAGAGCAAGGTACACATTTTCACATTTCTTTCGATTATGAGGTTCAAAAAATAATAAAAATCATTGATCATTTACTAAAATAGATATTTCCGGCATCATTCAAATGACCAAAAAAAGTTGACTTACAGCTTAAATTCAACGATGGACTCGACTCAAAATTTATCCCAATGCAAACATGTAATACGCCAGTGACGGACAGATTGTGGCATAAAAACACCCACGGTTACCTCCCAACGTAATAATAGGCAAGCAATTAATTCAAGTACAGCTTTAAATTCAAGCTCCTCGAAAAAAGTGTTGTTTTACAAGAAGCTAATCATGAACGTTGATAACGATTTGTCGATCTAATGTAATTTAAAGCTCACACGTTAATAAACAACAGAAGTTCGTTAGCACACCAGTGGTAAGCAGATGAAAAAGCCAGAATAATGTCATTTAACACTGGGACACTGTGCCCTATTTAGGTTTAATGTTTTTATAACTGTGTAAGTAAAGAATGAAAATATTTTATTAATTGACTGCACTATAAGTTGCATATATGCATCATTAAATATATATGTATGTATTGTATTATATATAATTAAATGTAAAGTGGAACATGGGCCGTCAGACTTTGTACGGAATTTAATGTGGCAGTCTACCGAACAATGTTTTATTACAAACTAGAGAATCAATTTCATCGTTTACTTTTTACCAGTACATTTATATTAATATTGATCAACTAACAGCTAAAACAATTGTATGCTGGTTTGCTGCCACCAAGAATCACTTTTGCCCTAACAAAATCCATCGACCCATTTGCTCACGTGGATATCTTACAATGGCGGTTTGGATGACCCAAACTGGGGACGCTTTATCATGTTGTAGACGCATTCTTGATGGTTTAAATTATTGCAGATGGTGTACATTTTGATGGGGATCGAATGAGTAACTTCTTTCTATGCAGACAATCAATTATCTGGAGTTTTGGAGTTGGGAGAGAATCCAACAGCGGAGAATTTTTCACAACCTTCTTTAAAGAGCTCTACTTATTAAATGAAGAACGTGAACAGCTTACGGAGTACACGTAATTTAATTATTATAATGCTTTTTTTCACATTCTCACAGTAGTTTAAAATAATAAATTATTATTGCGAAACTAAAAAAATAAATTTTCTAGTAAAAGGTGTGACAGAAAAGATTTATTTGAACCAACTATTGATCAAACTGTAAAACACTGTTTGTATCATTTGTAATATCGCTATGGTTACGACTCCAGTGGCTTTGCTTCCTGTATATTCCGTTATTATTGTATTTGGGTAACTCTTGTTCATAAAGTCCAACTTTAAAAATAAATTAATATTCTTTGGACTTTGGACGTTTGGACTTGCATTTTCAGATGATCGTATTCGTCTGTGACATGTGGTTGTGGTTCAATCTCCTTGTAATGTTGTGATGAAGATTTTCCGTATGAAATCGAAGGTGTTGGTGATGGTGAGGCAATACAGGTATAATGTAAAAATAAGTGCATGTGATTCAGTACGCTAAAGCTGTCGATGTAGAATGTATAACGTTTCGGGTTTATTTTACTTTAAAATGTATTCAAAGAACTATTGGTCCACTGGAAAAGTATAACTACTCATGAGTTGGAAAAGTTGCTAGCATTTAAATTGTCGCTGATACATACATGACACGAACATGCGACGGTAAAAGCTGACGATCCGGTGTAAAATTATTTTCTTCAGTTCAAATGATTTTATATTCAATCTTAATAATTAAGGTACACAAATTTAAAGTCCTTTCTTAATCTGTTAAGCGCAAGTCTATTACACTATTTTAAGAATGTTACACGCTTAGTTACGTTTACGTTTGGGTGAGATTTCCAGTCGATTTCAGCAGCTCTCACATATTTATACTTGGTAATTATATTTAAACTGGTGGTGATCGGAACCGATACTGATTCCCAAAACACATAAAAAAATGAAAGTCTTCCACCAATACCTCCGATGTAACGGAAGTTTAATTCTTAAATGGTTCGGTGATCCTATCAAGACTCTGGACTAGAGAGTGTAGGCCTATTCATGGAATTATTATTGCCATTGGAATGATCAACTTCACAAATGGAATGAAGTGGACGAATCTTTGTGAATGTTGCCAAGGAAGAACATGAGGAAGACAATGTACATTCCGTGAAAGCTGTATTATTTGTCGTAGGTAAACTTGCACAGTTATTACTCTTGCTTCCACCTCCGCCAACATCCCTGGGACTACTGCTGAAAGAAGGCGTAAGAAGGGGTGGGGAAGTTTGCAGAATACTCTCTTCAGATATGACTGGTGGAGTTTGAAGACAATTGATGGGACTACCAAACTTTCTTATTTCCTCCAATAGATCTTTAGGGAAAGCCAGACCGCGGGTCAAACTTGAAGAAATTGATTGTAACCAGCCAGCCAATCTTTCAAAAGAGGGTCTGTGAAAAGAAACATTGGTTCTTTAAATAAACATAAGTGCTGATTTGCCAATATAAAAACTGTGTACTAACACCGTCGAACAGAAAAATTATGTATGAATACTACTACTGGTAAACACACAAACCTTTTGTCGGGATTGAGATCACAACACATGAAGGCTATTCGATATAATGGCTCAGGGCAGCCATCACAAAACTTTTCCAGAAATGTTTGCTGATTAAGACTGAAGTCTCCTGAGCGAGGCAAGAAATCTGGGTCGGCGTGAACTCTCCCGATTAACTAATAAATTTAATGACGATTAAAGCACTATTAGTATCGTATTAATAATAATAAAACAACCAAAACATTATTAGGTAAATTACTGCATAACACAGCATGTACTATTTAATACAAAATAAGGAATACCTCGCATAATATAATACCAAAGGAAAAAATATCAACTTTTTCATCGTATTTGTTGCCCTTCATCATCTCTGGTGCCATCCAAAACGGGTTACCCACGACTGTATACCTAAAAGTTTATTGAATCATTAGAAATGAATAGTGCCAAGGACTAATCAGTGCAACGATTTTAAAAATGAGTTTTCACGGAAAAGGCTTGCCCAACATATCATGCGAAATCAGCAAATGAATATCAATGAGACGTAATTTGTTGATTTCACTGATACTTAGGCTAACATTTGTGTAGAAAAGATCAAATAAAATTTCAAATACACAATACATATATCTTGTTAAACAATCATTTTCCAGACATTACTAAACAACAATACACGAATGGGCATATTATCTTAATTACTGATCAAATATACAGCAAAAAATATCCCTTTAAATCAATTCTGCAAGTATGCTAGATGATACAGGCTTTCGATGCAGCATTGAAGCTGCTACTTTCGGCTTTCAGAATTTTTAAACACCTACATACCTCTTTTTTCGTTCGATCCTTCTTCCTCTTTTGCTGGGAGCTGCAATACGGGACCTATCCATTTGGTGCTGACTCATTTCACTGGTAATTCTAGCCAACCCAAAGTCTGCAACAACGACACTCAAATCCTGAAAACATAAATTTACAAAATGAACACGGAGTCTTCATTCTCAAGTAAGACTGGTTAGGCTCCAAAATTCTGAAGATTCTGTCTACGCATTTACATTTATCCAAAACAAATGAAAGAATTACATAAAATGGAAATAGCTTACCTCCCGAACAAGGCAATTATGAGAGCTGAGATCCCGATGAATTACCCCCATTGAATGTAAATACGCTACTCCACAAGAAATGTCATGAGCAAATCGTGTTCTTTGAATAAAACTCAATTTAAATTGGATATTTTGAATTAACTCTCTTAAGCTTCCTCCGCGCACGAATTCGGTTATCAAATGCAGTTTCCTCTCTTTGTATAAAACACCTATAAATCTTAATACGTTTGGATGTTCTAGTCTTCTTAAAACAGCAACCTGCAGAAAGGAAAAAATAAAATAGCAAATGCCTATATCAAAATCCGGAAACATCAATATTATTTAGAAATAGGTAGTTTTCAAAGATGAGTCTTGTGGATTACAATTTATACGTTTTGTCAAGCTTTCAGACACCCGTTATGATCTTCTTGAAGATTCAAACCACAATAAACAAAATAAACAAACTATAATCCACAAGACCCGCATTTGTAAATTATTTTTAAATAAGGAGCGGATGGAAAGCGTTAAAATTTCATCAATATTATTTTTACAAATACTTGAAAATTAACCAAGTAAACAGTGAGTAACAATGGACAACTATTAACCTCTTTCAAAAAATTCTTTTGAGCTTCTTCATCCAGCCGGTACAACTCCTTCAATACCATTACTTCCTCCGTTTCACTATGGGTAACCTTGAAAACCTGGAAAACAAAGAATATCCGATTATACTATATCAGTATGCACATATTTACGCGGCAACGCAAGATAAAAATAAAATGCTCGTTAATCTTTAAAAACTCAATTCAAAAGATTATAAAACACGTACTTACATTTTCGTATACACAATAAAATTACCTAGGGAAAGATCGCTTTTCACTGGAATTCTAGCGCTATCTATAGATCTGCCTAAAAGTAAGTCGATTAACAATGGGCAATAAGTACTAATCTTATCTATCTGATTGTCTACAAATATACCAATAACTTATAAAAATAAATTAAACATGCCAAATACATATTATTTCTGCCCCTCAAACGCTCCAGAGCCTCCAACCGGAAACACTGACATGACAGCGGGAATTCCAAATGGAAAACCTAGGTGCACTAAAGTAACTCCTTTTAGAGAATGCTGATAAAGTTGCTTAGGCAATGTGACAAAAAGAATCATTTATACGAAACATCTACTAACGATAACGGCATGGTAAACTGATAATGGCTACTTTTCGAATTATTGCATATTGTGAAAAAATAAATCCGCCAAGTTACAGGTTCGCAGAATAATAATGCATCAACAATAATCAACAAGATTAACTTGAAGACTTGAATTGAACCTTAAAAGATGATTAGCATTAAATGAGTTAACTTAACTCCTTAAATGGATTAATGCAAATGTAATAACGCCTCCTGCACTAAGTACTAACTCTAAATTTTCAAGTGTAATGAATACAAAATCAATTTCAGTTTATCCGTCTCCGTCAAGTAAAAATTCAGAATGGAAAGATCACTCTACCCGAGCCCTCGTAGCCGTCAGACTAAAGAGACGATCCACTCGAAAAAGTTAGCAAAATTTAGTATACGTAAGTACGGTAAACCAAGAATTACTTCCATGTTACATAAGGATTATTTCAACATATCAAACGACAGTAATTGCGAAATTAGACAATCAGAAGAAAATTGGATGAGTCCGACAAACGTTTACAACCCGACACAAGATAAGATTCCTGAGAAGACGATTTTAGTTTACAATTCTAAAATGCCACATGAAGTTCATATACTGGACTATAATTACTGCTCCGAATTTCAGTCGCTGACAAAATCAGTTAAAAAAGTAACTGATTACATTAAAGTGAACAAAGAAATGGTAAGCGATAAAGGATACATTTCACCCGTTATAACTCATCCAAAAGATGGTAACGGCCAGAATAGTTCATTGTGTTCACAACCACGAAGGCATTCTGAAAGAACGAGATCGCATGCTTTAGACGTCGACTTCAATCTGAAGCGAGGTTTGTATCGGAAAAATCTGAGTACGGAAACTACAAGTGCACCTAGCCAAAAGTCACTTAAAAAATCAGGTAAGTATTTTGAATACCTAATCTAAGTTTAGTGTTCAAGTAAAGTTCCTGCGTAAACGTAAACACGAGGGTAGTTCATATGTAAGAACCATATTAGATAATCCAGTGTAATGAACAATTAACAATCATGTTGTAACGCGAAATCAGAATGCAGATCCCCCGGATCCGAGAATACTCATTCAGGCAACGACCACTGGGATAGCGTATGTACTTGTGACGAGACCTATGAATACTTGCTAAAGAAATTACGGGAAGAATCTAAAAGAAAACGCGAATCACCCTTTATTCCAAAGAAAACAAGCAGCATGACCATCAATTTCTCCACTGATAACTTACACATTTAATGGATTCTGCAATTCCAGTGTGTGGCACAGTTCGTGAAATCAGATTCTACCCCTTTCTTCAATACGATTATTATGGGTTTATTTTCATGTCTGTTACTCCAATTCTAATTCATTCCAGCAACGTTCCAAAAATCACAGGCTCATTACCACTACTTCCAGCTACTACTGACTTTTTTTCGGAAAAAATATTATACTGTAATCAGTAATGGTAACAGTCTCTGAAATCTTTAAAGGAATCCTAATAAAATTCGTAGCAATGTAAAATTTCGAAATAGTAATTAACTTCGATAACTGTCTCAACTATTCATAAGGTAAATAAAAACTTTTACACTTCCATGTGCCGATGTCTCAGAATTCCCTCCAATTTAATTTACATCAAAACTAGGAGCCTGATAGTACATTTTAATTTGGCGTAATTTATGTGCAAGATAGCGACATATTCCACGGAATAAACAGAATATATTTGGTAAATAAAATAAGTTATATCTTAAACGTACAACTGAAACTGTAAGGGGAAATCAATCTCCATGTTCATAGGCAGAAAGAAAATAGCCAATAAATTTACTATTACTAGCTGCGCATCGATACTTGCCTATTACACTAAATAACTATCGTACAAAACTGAAACTGCTGCTTCTTCGGCACTCCAAATGCGACACACAATCTTCGCAAGTGATACTTTGGTGCATTACCCTTATCTCTGTAAAGACAGACATTCCTAAAAACAATTAGTACGTTTAATTTTACACTGATCACCCTAGAAAATTGTGTCCCACAAAATCAAGGGCAGTTATGATTACTAGGTACTTTATCTAGTGAGTGGAACAATAAGTTGCCAAAACTTTACACTATATCCTAGCACTGGAACTCGGCTACTGCTGGAACTTTTAGATAAAATTATAAATCGACAAGCGTGTTTATTTTTATTTGCGTTGCACTGTTGTATAAGTTCATCAATTTGAAATATTCAAAATAAGGATTTAAGCAACAGTAAGCAGTCTGTTGAATCTCACCCTGGAATAAAAAACATACCTGGCCAAAAAAACCTTTCCCAAGGAGTTCCCCCTTCACCAAATCGCAAGCTCGGAACGTACACTGAGAACGTGCTTGCTCCCGAAAAGATAAGGTCCTCGCTAAACCAGCTTTAGTGTACGTTGGTGGAGTTGGGCTGCTATCCGAAAGGCGAGAAAGAGATGCTGCTCTTTCTTCGCATCTGAAATATATTTAATAATTGCTGTCATACAAAACAATTCCAGCCACTGCATTGCATATTCACAAATTGCTCATGACTTTTCATTTTGAAAAAAATATACAACTTGTCAATTTCGGTTTACCCTTTGGAACGACGTGGCTCTCTTGAGCGATGCTCGTCCCTCCGCCTCAGTCTATCTTTCGGTTTTTCCATGTCACTGTAACTTCTTAATTCTAGACTACTAAGACTACCAAATGATTTAGTCTCTTCCAATTTTCTGCTTAAGGTGGACGGTGTTTGCTCAACTGTAACCTGCAAGGAAAGCAAAACATATCAGTTTACCCAAAAAACTGGCATGAACTCAGCAAGACCAATAAATCTTAAATATCAGCAATACAAACACAGACTACAACAAACAAGCCGTGCCGACACTTGATATATTTTTGATTTTTTGGTACTTCAGATCTCCACAAGCAACATCACATACTTACATAGCATAGCTAATTAGGTACATACATGGCAGACAGAAACATTAAACTTATCCAAAAGAAAAAATAAGAACCTACTTGAACGGCTGACGTACGCTGATTCAGAATTTTTTCGATGTCTAGCAGCGAGTGATCATGAACAGGCATCCCATTCACTTCCAGAATTCGGTCACCAACATTCAGCTGACAGCTTGAGCCATTAAGGCCATTCCTAATCACACCCATTTGCATTAATAATGAGCTCATTTATTTTGAAGCTCAACTGACACTCACTTGCTCCTTTATCTTTAACGTTTCCTTAATTTCACATAAACTTTTAACTGAATGCCGAAATTTATTTATCTGCCTCCTTGTGCAATCATTTAATATGATTAGTGAGATATTAATCATGATGTAAATGCCAGGTGATTTAAATACCACCGGTAGGAACACAAACAAACGCAACTCAGGCCTGCACGGTTCATTAATTACCACGTTTTATGGACATACTCTTAAACGAATTTTCACCAAATAAACTACCGATTACGGGATTCAACACATTTCAGGCAGAAATCGCTTCTGCTGACGAAAGCCACACAGGTATAAATGAAGGAATATGACGATCGCACCAGTTCTCTCTGTCTACTAATAAAGTTAACGAGGAAGGAATAGACAAGCCGTCGCGTGGAAAAGAAATTACATCGCGGAGGTCAGAGTCAATGTCAAGACTTAAAGAACACTAGGAGGTACTGAGGTAGTAATGGGGAAAAGGTGATTTATGCTGAATAAGGTGAAAAAGGGATTCGTGCGAATGATTTTACATGAATACGGAATTACTGAATACCTAGGTTAGGTTAGAACTGTGAAGAACCTAGTCGCCTTATCGTTAGTCAATGAATGATGCGTAAGTGACGAGTAACGACAACAAAGATCATCAAAATCACCAGATGGGAAGAAAGGAAATAGAAAAAGTAACAGCTTCTATGAGTTAATCTAGACAAAAGTTGCTCTACAAGAGGCACAAATACACAGGCACAATGATCGACATACAAGGCAAGAAGGCTGAATGCAAGAGTAAACAGTAACAAAACTGCAAGAATGTACTTTTTCAGCAAGCCCCCGCTGCCTACATACCTACAGCCTCAGTGACATTGTATTCTAATGACGATGACAGTAGTTAGCATAGAAAACCAGCTTAACATAAGATGTATGATTAAATAGTTTTAATATAATAACTGCACGAGGTACCTACTGTACTAAATGTACACACACAAGTTGCAGAAAAATGTGTGGGTTTTCTCCGCATTCAACTTCAATGATTTTTTATTGCTCTTAGCCACTCTTTCAGTGACTTTTCTGGATAGCTGCATAGCAATGGGAGGCACACATGTGGAAGTCTTAATGAAATGACAATGAAATAAATGCAGCCCAAAGTGAACAAACTGCTTGAGCAACAATAATTCTTATCTATCTTAATGCGATTAAAATAAATGTATACCCCAATACAAAAAAGATAAAACGACCAACTCACAAAAATTTTATCGTATAAATAAATATAAACTGGACGAACTCTGCAGATCATAGCCGCATAAAAAATTTCAAACTTGAAAGAAACGAAATCCAAAATTTTTATATTATTTCACATTATTCACGTCAGCATCGAATGATTTTTCAAATTCAAGCACTGCTGAATGGCCTTCAAATCCCTGAACTAGTCTTTTGTGAACAACCTTTCTTTAACTTCCGTAATTGGTGTATTTTCCATTTCTAGTTGATCCTATCATCCTCAGTTCACACCTATATCCTCGCATATATTCTCATAACTACAAGCCAGCTAACCTACTCTGCTCAGACTATAACAATACATAATTAATTATATTTTACCCAGCTTATCACAACTCGCACAGCATTCCCTTTTTTGCGCTGAGCTCTCATATATTTTTCATAGTTTTGAGAAAGTAGAGCAAATTAATGATAGAATCACGACAACATAGTATTTCTAATTCCGTTGGCACGTCGGCAGCAACTACAACAGCTGTCGTTATAAACTTAAGCTACGTAGAAACTCGCCAAGGAAGAGTGCTAATCCCAACCCTTGAATGTGTGTAGCAAAATCATAAGCCCTTTCACTAATATTTATTCAACTTTTACGTTCTAAAAACCAAAGACCAATATTTAAAGATTCTATTAATCCTAAAAATTTTCACATTTATCCAAAGTTGAAACTACTTTTAGTCTTATGTAGGTATTACTGTATTTGATACTACTGCGTCAAATATATACAAATTAAAAATTACGTGTAGCAAGCAATAAGATGGGTAGGTAATCAACGAGGGATTAATTAGTACCTACTTAATATTAATGTTTTAAACTCCATCCCCAATTCATTAGTAAAAAAAACTCGATTAAGGACACATACGTAACAATTACAGTGTACTCAAAAGAGGAGGATTAGAACTGGCAAATGAAACACATGTGACACTTTTAGACCAGTATGGGTCCCATGCATCAATGCAATGAAGAAAATGAACAATTCTCACAAACATAGAGAAATGATAAAATTAAGGTAGGTAATTGCAAATGTAGGAACTACTCGTTCACAAATGTCAAACGACCAAGTGGAAGGATAAATCTATTCAAAAAATACAAAAGGGACGAGGAATTTTCGTTTTTTAAAGCACCAGAGATTGCCGTCAATCGTTCATTTAAAAATAGTAAAAAAAACATTGTGAGGGGGCGATCATTTTATAAAATTCACTACTTTGAAAGGTTGAAGCCGAAGCCCGAAAATAATTTAAATAAAAAATGAGAAAGTATTTCTGTGCAAATTTAAACACGTCTTAGTGTAATTGTATTTTTTTCCGCCAAAACTTTCAATTGTTTACTTTTCAATTCCTGACAAGTTCCTCGTTTTAATTTACACATAAGTTATAAGTGATTTTTCATGTACCAAAGAGTAAAATATGATTTATTTGCTCAACGAAAAGTAGAGAAATAGTACGTAGGTACCTACGTATGTAGGTGCTAGTGCACGCAATCGTATAGTGATGAGATACTGGTAATACCACTACTACTGCATACAGTAAAAGCAGTCTCTATGCAGATAAAATGACATTTAGATACCTAAATACCTACCTGTGTAACAACAAACTGCAACACCGCTACAGACCACTCTCGTTTAGTCTCGCGCGTATTTAAACCGATTAAGAATACTGGGGTAGTTTGGTACACGCATACCTATCTATTTACCAAAGTGTTCGTTCTCTACAAATGGTGTTAACAGGTAGGGGTATACAATAAAGGTGTCGCTGGTAAGAATGTACGCAACCATTGTAATCCGAAGCAGAAGCCTCCTATCTCCAAGTAGAGAAGGAAATTGAGGTAGAGAACACTTTAGAAGTCAGTCTAAATATTTGGCAGCAATGTCCAATAAAATCCTAGGAGATGTAAACTATGAGAACTGTTCATCATCTAACTAGGTATAATATGCATACGTAAAAGCAGAAAAAATAAGACTACAAAAGACACTACATTACCTGATACAATAGATTGACAGGCTATAAACAATCGAAATCCACATCGTTTGTCACTGCATACTAAATTTAGCATACTTAAGAGAGAAGACACGGAAAAACAAAACTTGTCAGCAGTGTCACCAGTTTGACTTTTGAGAATTAATCAAAGGACAATTTCGCATCCCCTATAAACAATGATTTCGTGATTGCAGTTGCAAGAAATCTTCCAAAATTGCACACGTCTTATGCTTACTCGTGAGTTTGGTAGAGTCGACGCTCACATCCCATTTCGCGGATGAAATTAATACAAGTTGTAGAGATGCAGTCTTTGAAAAAGGGTATACTCACACAGCTTTAAACGATAGAAACTCCACGGATACTAAAGATTCATTCTAAATTATCAAAATGTTTTGTGAATCCAGATTTAAACTGCTACGCTGTTTCTTTTTCTAATGAATGAAATGACTTTGTTGATGAACGCGGGAGTACAAATGTACATAGGTACACCATTCGCACAGTAGTACGTGCTAAGTACTACGAAAGTATAATCACAGCAAATATTTAACATGTTCAACAAATAGATATGTAGGTAACTTGGAAATATGCCGTTTGATCAACCTGATCTTAGCAGCAATGTTTCAACTGCCCATCGTTACTGAAGACGCAAATTGCCCGGTCTCCAATTTGTACTAAATACAAAATGGTCGGTCTCAATTTTTTTAACGCTATATCGCGCAACTGTGAGCCGTCAGCACTTCAAAGCTGCATCAAGAAACGTGTTTTGCACATTTAAAAAATATTTTGTGTAAAAGCACTTTTCCCACCTTTTCAGTGTAAAAAAGGGGTTTGAACCAATAATACTCTAAGTCTAAAATATTCGGCAATCCAGTTTCCACTATTTTAAAAATTGGCGAATCAAATTTTGTACCTTTTAAGAAATAAGTAAATGTCACTGTTAGTTTCTTTACATGTCGGTACTGAGAAAGTACTAGGATACCAAATGCGTTTACAAAATGATCGTAATAAAACCCTTTTCACACTACAGAACCTTGATGTGCAGGGAACGTTTGGTTTTGCTCGTAAGTACCTGTACAACTGACTGCATTACACATGTGCCTAACTGCAGCATTCAGAATACTACACTGGCTGGCTAATATCAAGATGGACAAGAAAGAATAATTTATTATCGTGCTATCATCATAGTTAAACTATTTCCCCGTAATTCTTCAAATGGACAAGCACTTCATTTTCAGTTCTGCCCTTCAAAACAAAATCTTGCTTAACTTCTAACGCTTATCATAATCACTGATGAATTATAATCGTAAATACCAGAACCAGTGTCGAATACTTCATCCATTCAATCACTTGTTTATGACAGTCAAAGCATAGGACTATGAAACTATTTCTAACTTCTACGTAAGCACTCTCAAACACTATCATTTCAGCCTCTTCGTTATTACCAATTTTTAAACTAGAGCACGTCAACATTTTTGACGTAGAAATCAACGACAGGAAAAATTTGAGAAACAAAGTCCGTGCTGTACCATTAATTATAACATAAGCGTCGTTAACTGAAATGTGAACCAGGTTATGTACTAAGTATTGAAAAATATTTTAATTTGAAACTGATCACCCCGAAACAGCAGTTAATTTTTAAAATTGTTATACAATTTGAATCGCTCAGAATTATGACCGCAATGTCACAAGTGCGTTATGTCAGTACTGAAGTTTCTTAAACACGACGACAACGATGCTCTACGAAAGCAGAAAAGGGATTTTATAAAGCGAATGCACTTCCAATTATGCAGTTAGTAATAAAACTATTATTATGGATTTGCTCAACGCGTTTTTTTAACCAAAAACGTTTCTGTAATGTGTGAGCTGAGCATAATATAAACCGTGCACTCCTGAGCTGCGATAACTTCACTCAAAATTAAGGAAACTATAATATCTACGTACCTACAGAGAGATATGATTGTTTGTAAGTATTAAATATTTTGCAATGTTCGACTAATTGCTTAAAATAAAAATTCAAGCTTTTGACAGATGCATGCTTATCATAGATGATTACTTTGACAATGAATGTAACTAACATTAAATTAAGTGACACATTATTTACATAAATGTTAATAGTAGTTATACAAACTTACTGTGAGGTTTGCGGTATGGAGCTGACTTCGTAGGCAATTGATTCGGACCAATCCTTCTTCAATTTGTACTGCGACGGGTCCCGATGCAACTCTGGTATTTTAATTACTTTGATCACATGCTGCTTTTGAATGCGAGCATCAGGTTCAGACCAGCACACTCCGCTAAAAAATAGCAAAATGAAAATAAATATGATTCCAAAACGAGATGCTGTAAGCAAGCAGCCGCTCCAAATCGTACACATCTAGTCTACAACTGCTTTAAGTAGGTGTATACATTCAACGTTTGTATATTGTAGGGTTGACTTTTTAACGACAACGTCCTAAACTCTGTCTATGATTTCTTTTTAGTAGTAATACTTGATGACTGGATGTGTAAAAATTGAAATTTTTGGTGTAGTGGTGAGCTGAAGTTAGTTTTTTATGTGCCAATACAAAAACGGTCCGAACCACCCCTTGACAAAACAGTTGCACATACTAAAAACTATTTATTTTTCAAAGCGGTTTCCTGAATTTCCTGCCTGGAGAACCACTAACAAACATGCTCCTAGAGTTCTTGATTAGGTATCACGAGGTTAACATCAGGTGGGCGAGGTGGGTTAACAAACGGCTGTTAAAAACTGAAATCATATTCAGCAATACTGTGACCAAAGACAAGTAGGTAATATTGTCAATCATTGTCTAAATATCCAAATTTATTACCCAGTCCTCACCAACTCAACCACAATAAACGTTTTTAAATTGATTTTTTGTGTGTTACTTTCAACTTTTTATTTGCCCAAGATATTCTGCCCAATGCAGCAGAGGCAAGTAATAAATCCAAATCCAAATGCAGTTACGCTTCTAGTCGTAGATTCTTACATAAGACTTAATCAAACACTAGATTCAGGCTTACCAATACAAGGTGGACAGACCCACCAAGATGTACTGTTCGTCATCTCCAATGCATAACTGGCACCTACAACATCGGAAACTGAAATTCAAACAAACATTCATGCTTTAATTTAAGCACAGCCAACGACTTAATTTTTTAACAACACAAAAATATGACACGTATGCTTAAAATTTTTAAAGAATAAATTAGATAAAAGTCGTACCACTCTGGATGAAATTTGGTTACTCCAGCTGTCATAATAGGACCAACTGTGGCCTGAAAATGAAACAGATTTTTAGTTAAATGTACACATTGTGTGATTTTGATTTTCCATTTGTAAATTTCTCGTACAAAGTTGTAAACCCTACTAACTCAACGACGAATTTATAAAAAACCTGAGTTTAAGGCTTTCAATCTTAAACGAATTGAAGAGAAAAAACTATAAGTCAATGTCACCCCACTGAAACAGCCTAATGGTTGAGTATATATAATAATATCTTTTTAAAAATTTGGCGAATCCTACATAAATACCGGTATTAATGATCTAAGCTCACACAAAATATAAGTATTGAAATTGTTTACCATTTAATGAAAAATGATTATTGCAAAGTTCGATCGTTTTTTCATAAGGCGATAATAGTATAAACCAAGAACCGTTAACTAATATGTCAAGCTAGCACAACCAAAAGTTTGGAACATGGCCTCCGAGTATATAAAGTCACGTCCTGATTCCTCATGTCAAGTTAAAATGTGAAGGTTGAAGCTGATAATAAGCTCAAATTGTTTTGTAACAAAAAAAGAAGAGGTAATTATGTATGCCAAGTATGCTAAAACTCCAGATATTCATTTCTGTAGCTTACAGACAATCGCAAAAAAAAAAACGATTCGGTACTATCTATTATGAAAACCAGAAACTGATAAGCACAATAGATAAATATTTCAAATGGAATAGCGTCTAGTTTTGACTAGTAATTCTAATTACTAGACGACATCAAATTTCCTAATTTAGCTTAAATGTCACCTTTCCTACTATTGACGATGTCGCATCATTGGGATGAATATATACCTGGATCAGCGATTTACACCCCTTAACACTTTAACAGTGAGATGATTATACGGCAATCATCATTTGTATTTGTACCATCATTTGTCATACCCAGGAACGTCAACTACGGGCATTCTAAGTAGCACCACTGATAAGATACGGTAATAGCAATTCTGTCTGTATTTATATAATGTCATAATCATAATCTGTTGTTTGAATGGATGTTGAAGACTAGGTACTAATAAATTACTTCACAACTAGTTCATAATATGCCTACACGCCACTCTGAAAAACAAAAGTGTTATATTTTTAAATTCACATCAAATCATGAGCTCACATTACGCAATACTCCAGCCCATAAACAATAAAATACTTATGTACTTAATAAATATACAAACGCTTATTTACTTCGCCACAGTGCAGGCATGAACCTCGGAAGTTGGCCATTGTCACTGAAGAATTTCATTCCACTCTTCCCGTCCCAGTGTTACCCACCAATTCCTCCAAACTAAAGATGAGCCCCAGGAACGGCACAATTTTGTCACACTTGAAGAAACAAACGTATGTTGTTCACACACATTATACACTTTCGTCCATCACGAGCAATGACAAGCCACCTTAAAGCTGTTCAATACTCCATACTTCTATCCTTTATTTTGAATTATTCATAAATTTGGTCTCGTCTGCTATTAATTTATTTGGAATTTTCGTCCACATCAACAATGAATGATGAACGAACGTAAAAAGCTACCAAGTACAACTGTACAACCACAAAAAGGGGACGTAAAAATTATTTATATTGACAACACGAATCCTAATGCCTAAGAATAATTTTGTTTAAACTGAATATATGAAAATGTCAGAAACAAACCATTGGAGTCTTTTATAAAGTTAACTTTAATACAAACTATTGGTCATTTCAAGTTGCGATTTACAGATGACAGAGAACTAGTAGGAATGACAGCATCTTTACGTTGTAACGTACGTCAGACTCACTAAGTCAGAATGTTGAATGTAGTTGTAGAAAGGAAAGCACTATATTTTAGAGGCGAGAGCGACAAGTAGACAAAAGTCAAAAAAGTTGGACGTTCACAGACTACTACAAAAAAGGAAAAAATATCAAAATATGAATCACGTCGTGTATGCTTTTAAAATATATGCACATTCTTCTGGAATCGTCCCACAATGATTTAAACTCGTTCTAAATGTTTTATATTTGTGATGAAAAAGAAAAAAGTTTTTCCCTGATGATAGTTTCCTTTTCGAAATGGAATACTTTGGCTAGAAAGAAGGTAGACACCTCTCTCGACTCTCGTACTTTTTGATACGACTCACTGAATGAATTAAAAGAAAGAAATCCCACAAGCTTCAGTGCAGCCACTGCCAAGAGGAGACTTATGACATGCCTCTCTTCCTCTATTCTCTTCTCTCAGCACCAAGAAAGAGTTTGTCGGAGATTTTTCAATGACATTCGTGAATTCTTGAATCTTGAACTTCTCATTCACAAACCCACGGACGAAAGACACCTGCAGCTGCCGCCTGGTGCGGACGAGGCCACCTTCGTCCACCCGACCGTTTCTCCTCCGCCTCCGTCATAATCACATCTCATGACGGGGCAAATTTTGAATCCCGAAACGCACAGCACAACAGTTTCTCTCGGAGGGCACAAGCTAGCCCAATTCTCAATTCTTCAGCTACAATTAGGCCAATTATTAATTCCCATTTCGGTCCAAGTCAGCCTAATCCTAAACCCGACTACAAAACTCTAAGCTAGCCGAAACCCGAATTGTACGACCTGGCCGAATACAAGCAAGCCGAAACCCGAATAGAACACACAGGCTAGTTAAGCTAGCAGAATCAATATAATATTCGAATATTTGTCCAGGTAAGCCGAATGCTAGTTTTGCTTTATTTTGTCGTAAACTATTTATTCACATTGACTACTCCTAAATATAGCTATAAAAACCAAAGGACAGTGCCTCGCAAAAATTCTAGGGCTACCCCAGGTTTTTAGTTTGATGTATATCAGTCATTCCAGTACACCGATCACTTCAATAAATTCATCAATCCAATAAACTGACCTGACAAAGTTTCCTGGAATATCCGAATTATTCGGCTTGCTTGTATGTTCTTTCGCGCTTCGGCTTGCTTGTAATTATCTTGTGTTCGACGAGCTTGTATGCCATTCCGCAAGCTGTTCGGGTACGGCCAAATTGTGATTTCAGGTAGGGTAGAGTCGGGTAATTGTGATAATCGGGCTATTGTGATCGTTCAAAAAAAATGAAAACCGAAAACGGCGTTTGAAACAAATATTTCTAGTATTGGTATCACCTTAGACATCCTTTTAAGTATCTTGCATAGAATTATTGGCGCCCATGTTTTAAAAACTAAAGTTCTAAACGATTGGAAACCGTAGTAGCCGGAAAATCTTGCAATAACAGTTCCTTTTCTTCGTCTTCGATCAACTGGCGTTTAACCTTAACCTCAACTAAATTACTTGGGGATATTTATGAAGCAGCCTAACTTATTGAGTGTCACTTGTGTTAAGTATTTTAAAATTTAAGTCAACATATTAATTGTAATGCTAATCTTTCGAATGTTGGATAATTATTAGAGATGGTGGCAATTGTGATCGAAGTTGGACGGCTGTTGTGATCGCTAGAAATTGCTGTTAAAAGAGGCTTGAAAGTTTTTATATTTTGAATTTGCATGAAGTTGATTGTTTTAATCAGTTCGTTGACCTGAATGGAAGTTAAAGCCAAGATTCCAGCCACAGTACAGCTTCCATAATGAAGAAAAACGAAAAGAGAGATATACATTTGGAATCCAGTTTAGTAAATGAATTTTTAAATGAAATCGATTAAAATTAACTTTTATTCATTATAGTGTATTTTGTACATGATTTTACGATTCGTACATGATTATTACAATGCTTTAATGATTTCGTGCGAAATATTGCACCCTAGTTAAACGCAGGCGCGGATCCAAGGGGGCAGCAAAGATGCTGGAGCAAACCCCAAAAGGATTATTTTTAGCATTGCTAGGTATACAGGAATTTTTAGAAAATCAAAAAATAGTATCACTTAGCACCCCCCTTTGTGTTTTAGCATCCCTTATTAAGCATTTCTGGAACCGCGCCTGGTTTAACGCATCGATCACAATTGCCATCAGTGTTCCTATTTGCACTGATTCCAGATCGTGTCATTGAATTAACCACAATTAAATTAGTTGGCGGCCGATTTAAATACTTTTTCAGATAAATATACACAAATGTTAGTAATTGTTATTAGTTTTTTCAGAATTAAACAAATATTCAAGTAAATAATTTTTGAGTACTTAAACATTGACTGCGTTAAAATCGATCACAATTACACAACCCTAGTTTGGGATTTTTTATTCCGGTTTCGGATTCGGCTGACTTGAGTAGAAATCGGTAAGATAGACGCGAAGAATTTTGAATTCGGCTAGCTTGAAGCCTCCATTTCCCTCTCTGGTAGCAAATGTGTGTGAGGGTTTGTGGATAACTTCTGGAAGCGAAGTTGGTTCTGACTAGTGAGAGATTGTGTGGGCTCAAGCTTTTTAAAACATAAGAAGAACAAGCTTTTGTTTAATGCAGAATACATTTCAATACATGCTTGAGACTTATCGTGCTGTGCCACGATTTTGGGATTTGCATTTGACTGAATTAAAAGTTAATTAGTAACGACAATGTTGTGTTATTTAATTGATAATTGGATAGACTTTATGATTAAGCTCCAACGGAAATAGTTCATTGCTAAATAACTATGAACTATGTGAATTAGTTTGTATTATCACTTGGTGTTTCAGTTTACGGTGTTCCAATTTCCGGCGGACATTACCGTTTGTCATGTAAGATTCGTTACATAATTCCACTTACTAACAACTAACAACGAGCATGAAAAAGTTGACAGTTTAATTTAAAGACAATTTAAAGTGAATTTATATGATATTGGGAGGAATTAGAGGGATACATGGAGTTGTATAACTTGGATGCAAATACAATTTGCAAAATCTTTCTTCAGCCCACTCAACCCGGTCAAAAATTGACAGACAGTGGAAAGTTGAAAGTGTAGTGTGAATGCCAAAGTATAATTGAATATTTTTGTGCTCGCAGTGATTGGTGACCTGTGTCAGATATTTGATCTTGTGACCAATTTCTATTACTAGCAACTAATACTAAAAACTGGCCTGCCTGTGAGAAACTGGAAGCTTCCCCTAGTTTAATTGAAATATTGTTTTTCCAGCTGATCTGATACGTTGTACGTGGTATCATTCACCTGTCGGACTCGGACTCAGCTTACTGCATCCGTTTGCAGTTGACAGACAACATTCTACAACCACTGCTTATTGCTGGTCAAAAAATTACTTTGAGTGTTGACACACTTAATTAAAATATAATCTGTAGCCGCGTTCCTAAAAGCTGGAGTTTAGTTACCAACTTCTTCGATTATTGTGCGTTGTGGTTAATTAAATAACACTCTAGTAAAAAAAATTATAAATCATGGATGGAGAAACTGGATCGCGAAGAGGTCGGGGCAGAGGAAGAGGACGAGGTAGACCTCGTGGAAGGGGAAGGGGAAGGGGACGACCCAAAAAAATGGTTAGATCTTGCTAGCTCTTGATGTAGCTTCTTGTTTTGTTACATTTAATATTTCTTTCAGCAGTAACCGTGACTATTTAGAACGAAAATAGTAATAATTGTTTTTACTTATTGTCTTGATTCAGGTCATTGAGAGTGATGAGGAGGAACAACAAATCGAAACTAGTGAAACGGTTGATAATATGGTCGAAATCCCTCCAGATCCGCCATCGGAAAATCCACGTAAGTTTGCTGTTTTAGTTTCTGTTCTTTTAGGTTTGTCTCAACAATAAGTCAGCAGCATTCTTACTGTTGCCTCTTAAGATTAAAGCTGTGGCTCTAACAGGGGCTGCTGATTTTAAAAATTTTGATTGACGTTCGTTCTGCATTATTTTTTAGCATTGGCAATATCTTGTTTTGGAAAGCAATTAGAGCAGCTCCACTTAAATCAGTGTATATAATAAATTAATTTTTATATTGGTAACGAGTTTCACACATTTTATATGATCATAATCTTATGGTAGTATTTGACATTCTTAAGCATAGATAATGTATACGTTGGAAGTAGTTCCTGGCTAATGGTTTTTATTATTGGTAGTTTTTCGGAATATCGTTGCTTGCTGATTTTTGTAATTTATTTAAATATTTATAACATTAAAAATTATGTTTAAATATTAATAATAAAAGCTAATAATAACAATAAGTTAAATACTACTGACAAGTGTAAGGGGTACTGTTATCTAATAATTAAGTTGACTAATTGTTATTGTAATTGTAACGGAAAACTGTAAACCACACTAGCCGGTAGCGTCGTAACGGTAGTACTGCATTTGTATTCATGTAATTAAAGGGATTTCCAGAACACTTGGTTCTCAAAATGCCGCTCAGACCATCAAAAAGTTTTAGTACTGCATTTACTACCTACATGTATCCTACTTTAAGTAGGTATATTAGGTTTATAACTTTAACCCCTTCCCCTTCTGATATTCAGTTGAATGTAAGATATTTCTTAGATATGACAGGCAGGTTGCAATAATTTATTAGCTATGTAATAGTTTTTAAACTAAACATTATCGGTTTGCAAAAGTGTAGAATGTGAAATAATATCGAATTATAGACTGATTTTAATCACATTATTTACCTACATAATTATTGACGTATACGTAGATGCAAGTGTAAAATAGAAACTCAATTTAATTTTGTTTTCAGTAAGTCAAGACTTCCTAGGACTCTCCAGTATACTGAAAGATGGAGAAAAGTTGGTTAAATCCAAAGAGTGTGAATGTAAGTTTATATTTTGTCTCTAAACCAGCGAATTTTTTGTGTAGCTATTCACCTATTGCAAGGTAACTGTAACACTGTAAGTAGGTACATACTTCAAAATAATTGCTTCTTTCTAGACAGTAATTTTCGGAGCTTGCGAAACGACTCGAACGATTGTGAAACTTGTAAATAATCGTATGTTTGTTTGATTTATTTAGTTAGCATCGATGATGACATTTCCCAGTTGGTGCCACCAACATTTTCAACCTTGTCAACTGGCCCTCCTCAGCCTATGGTAGAATTAGACTGGAATCATAATTACAACCCTAGCGCTGAAAAAGTTCCGAATCCTAACATTCATATGTGTGTAGCTTGTCTTCTTCCTATTCGATTATATGGAAGGCTGGTAAGAAATTTGAATTTTTGTCAATGTTGCTAATATTTGGGGGTCAAAAATCTTTTTCGTCAACTATCCGAGGAGATTTTAGATAAGTAATTCACGAATGCTAACATTTAAGGCTCTGCCCGGAATGATCACGTTATTTACTGCCCTGTGAAACATTTAATATCAATAAGTCGTTTATTTTCTGTACGTTGATTATTAGCATACCCGTCTTCAAAGCCTTCAAATTACTCCTTGCGTGGGGGTACCCCTCCACAGTCCATAGGCAACTAAAGCATACCTGTGCGATGAATGGTTAATTTTATGATGCCCCATCGCTACTCTGTACATACTATTACAGACTTATTTTTAGTGCTTACTATTTTGCAGTCAGGTGTAGGTAGCAACTAGAGGCCCTGTGGGACATATGGGAATTGGCCCAATTATTCGTTACATTTTCATAGTTAACATTCTGGGAGTTCGATTTGAGCACTAATTACTTATTATTATTGACTGGCTAGTTCTATTAACTCAAGTGTACATTGTGGGACATTTTATCTGTATGTGTTGCATAATGGCCGTTTAGTTACAACGATCATTTTAAGTTATTGCAGTAGATAGTGTTAGATTTATACATAGTACATACATAGCTAGATTTTCGTAATACTACGGTATTGCATCTTTTGATATAATTTAATTAGGTACCCACTGTACTTAAGGATTAATGTCACACATGGGAATTTTTCAAGTTTTCAATTTGTCTATATATCTACTTATCTGTCTATAAGATATTAAGTATATTTCTAATAATATCGTTACATAATACTAATAATAGCAGCTCTTTAAGTACATTTTTTAAAGAGCAATTATTAAGTAAGCATTTATAGCAATATTATCTCGTACTGTATTTCGTATTTGTGCAGAAGTTATATTATAGAAATAATGGGCATTAAATAAAGATTAAAGCGTTTGTTTAAAATTCTTTAGTCAAAAGGGAAATGGTGGCAACCCATATTTTACAATTTAATCCAGACAGGTTTATATGTTAAAGTTTAGCCAATAGCATACCCTCCTAAGTTTTATGGAGGGGACTCAAAAAATGAAATTTTAGGTGGTCATTGTATTGGATTTTTAAGTTTTTCACTCAGAAGTGTCAGTTTTTGTTCTAAAAGTTTCAACTTTTCACTTGAATTACTAAAAATTCCAACCTTGGGTCTGGTAGGGGGTGGCTTTACTTTAAAACTAATTTCGGAGAGTTACCCCAGCTCTAAATGGGTATTTGTTTCGTCTCTCCCCCGCTCTAAACGGGTTGTTTTGTCGGGTATTATTATTATTATTATTTGCATTTGAGATAATCGTCCTTTGGACATAACTCCCTTGCATTTTTACTGTACGAAGTTGTAT
>JAQFZC010000191.1:0-68702 GCA_034695205.1 Dicyrtoma fusca | reverse complement strand
CTGGTCCTTCTCCTGCTATTGCCATTTACATTGCTACCTAGGTAGATATTTGTGCGTACTTACAAGTTTGCCAACTATTACAGCTTAATATTAAAACAGAATAGGCCAGATCACTGAAATCCCCATCGTGTACAGATAATGTTTCCCTCCACGATAAATACTAATGGGCCGAGGGAGTATAAATAGAAATTAGCCTGTAGATAGATAACATTGGAAAACTTTGACGACGGCAATAATTACTACAGAGCTGTGTGTGGACCGACAAAAGCCAGCAAAGAACAATAGAGGCGATAAGTGTTGACGCTCTGGCTGGTTCTCCTATTGTATTCCTACCAATGTTTCAAGCTCAATTATCCCACACCAATTATTTTTCTTGGGAGTACTTTTGGGGGATTGTGCTACGTACAAAAAATAGAGCTTATTGGATGAACTGGGGCAAAGTGGAGTATTTATTCGACCAAGTAAAAGTCAGCTTGTAGTCTCTATCTATACACAATGCCCTCAAGTATCCATCGCTGTCCTCCTAACCCACATAAAAATAATATGATGTTATTATTAATGGTCAACGTGAGTGTTCAAAAAATATGGAATGCATTTCCGTTTCCTATTTCCACATCCAATCTTTGTTTTCGACGTCCACTTATCTTTTGGGTAATGTCTACCACTGGACTGCCGTCGGGTATATGTAGATATATAGTATATAGCTATACTAACCACAGCGCACAGACATAGGCTCTACTCGAATACCTACAGATAGGGCGGTACTTTTACTTTTACTTTTGTAGAGTTGGCGTTGGCGGTAATAACTGTAACTGTAGCCTGTAGCTCAACCATGCCATTCATTTGATATGACTATACGTCGTAAAAACCTTAAATCAAATGGAATTGATTGGAATTCCGCTTTTCCCCTCAAATAATCCCAACTATGTACACAAGCGGATGCGAGAGGATCAGAAATCTTTTCACGATCTACAGAGCAAAAAGCAAGATTCTTCTACACACACACACAATATCTTTGTCATAAATACCTAGGAAAAAGCTTTTCGACTTGTAGCACTGACTGGGAGCACTCTCTCTCTCTCTCTCTCTCTCTCATCCCTTGATTTCATCAGCACGAGCCACAGTAGAGATGTAATCAATGGCGAAATACCTATATAGGAGGGATATATAGCCCATAGGAGGTACATGGATGGGGGATACGTCAGCTGGATGTGTTGAAATGTAGCAGATAAGTGATAAGCGAGGAAAAAATCGTTCGTGGGCTGAGTGTGGGCTCTGGAATTTGTTTTTGATTTTCTAACACTGACAACTCCATTCCTAGTTTTTTTTCCTTCTTCTGTATGACGGAGGGAACAGTGAGAAAGAGCGAAAGCGGAGCACTTGGGCTCTGTTGTAAGAGTGATCACACGTAGATGGAATGGATATGTGTGCGGAACTGCGGAGAGGGAGCTTGGGCAAGTTGAGGGAATTGTGTGGCGAAACATGTTTCTCAATGTGTGTGTGTGTGTGTGTGTGGAGACGGTCTGATGATGTCAAATGGAATCCAAAATTGGATGTAACTTACATCGATGGCTGATACTACTTTTGTCATTTGCGTAATGGGTCTGGAGAAAAGTAGTTTCCTAATTTCCTAACCCCAAAATCCGATACAGGGCCACCACGTCCTTTTAACCAGTCTAATCCTAGCGGATGTACATACACGGAGTAGATTTTGCGAAAGGGCTTCCCGAAAGATCTCTCTGTCTATACACTTGCCGCCTTATTTATGAATCTCATTCAAGAAAAGATGTCATAATCCTGTGTGGCCCAGTTTACTCTTGGTCTTCTATGCATTTCCCCACAAACTGTATGAATGCCCGGTCTGCAGCTATAATCTATAAGCTAAGCCCCTACACAGTACTAATTCAAAATGGAAATGGAAACCCGTAGAAGCTCCTGTGCTCTTCTGCTGAGCTGCTCGCCCTGTATGTATGTACCTACGTACAAATAGTAGGCACGTGGTTTGCGGACCTGATTTCCCTTGTACTCTCCTTTTGAGCTGCCCACTTTCTAATAATTTTGTAATTTGTCCGCTAAAATATGAGCTCGCTTATTAGTGTGGTATCCTCTGGGGAGATTGGAGGGATCATATTACTATGTAGTTGAATGAAAGGGATGGATGGGAGACTGAATTTTTAGCTTATCGCTTAGCTTCCTTTGAGTTGGGAGGGCTTCGGGAAAGTGATCACTATTTCCAGTGCTATAGATAATAGATGTGCCTCGAGTTTTCTTCACCTTGTCTCGTCTCCTTGTGTGGGCTTTCTCTCTCCTCATTTATCTCCCACACAAGAGAGTCGAATCGATGAAACCATATTTTTCTTCCCCTCTCCTCATGTTTCTCATTTGTATGGATGAATTTTTTAAATGTGCACATGGAATTCTACTTCTTGTACGGGGAACTGGTGCTTCCCATGAACTGCTCTGTTCTATCTGGATGGGTGAGGAGTATATAAAGTCCTGTCTGCTGCATTATCGAGCTGAATGGAGATGATCCAAATGATGAAAAAAAAACTCATCGAGCCCTGTCAAGTCCCATGTCAATATTTCATACATTTTTCAATATGGAAAAATGGGGGAAAATGGGAAAAAAACAGGAAAGCTGGAGTCAATAAAAGTGTGTGTTTTTTGTCCATGTATATAGCCAACCTCAGTGTTGGTTTGACGCTGAGGGACCCATTCAAATCCACTCTTTTCTCCATACTTTTGTATTAGGGCTGTATGAGGTAAAGTGGAAGTTACGGAGAGTGCAGGGCCACATGGATAGAAAGGAACCACTGAGTCAAACTAACCCGTCCAACAGAAAAATTTCAGAACCTTGAGTTTTTGGATACTTTTCTCTCTCCTAGACACACACAGAGTAATCCATACACCACCTCCCAATTGAGACACACTCCTTTCCAACTTCCCACCACTCACTCTCCTGTACAATATGTTGTTCACCCAAACTATTTGAGGCCAGACCAGAAGGTAAACGTAAACGTGGCGTTTCTGTCCGCACTCAGATTCATTCAATCAACTTCCATGGATAGCAACATGATTTTCATATCGATTTTTTCCCCTTCTAGTTTTTACCAAACCGACAAGAAAGACACCACCATCCATTCAATGGGGAGATTGACTGCCTATATATGTAGTGCCTACACAGATGCCCATGGAATGTCTGGGCCCTCTTAGTTTAAATCAGGATTTTTTCAAGTTCCTATACCAAGTTAAGTGCCTAGCCACATTTAGGGAAATCCTTGTACTTTTAATAGTTTATTCAGCTCAAGATATTTTTCTCCACATGCTTTTACCTAGATGGTAACAAGACGCGGGACAAGTTGTGTACAACCCCACAGATCTTTCCCCTTCCGTTCCCGAGACTGTCTCTTTCTCTCACTCACTCACTCACTTACTCCGTCTCACTTAGAAGGAAGGAAATGCATAATATTTTATAGCTCATTTGAATACGTTCATAAATCATAAATTCATTTTTAAGCTCTCCTCACTGTTTTCCTAGCCGAGTTTTTTTTAACCAACAAACAAGTCTTTTTATGTTGTCTTATCTCGAAAATTTTATGGGCTCTGAGTTGCAGAATTGCCTTAGATTTGCTTACATTTGCATCTATTTAGCGTGCATACGGACTCCGGACCAATGTGCTTCTCTTCGAAGTCATAAAGTACATGCTCACATGGCCATGGCGAGGGCGATGGGCCTCCACGCAGCTACATAGCACTTTTACTGTTATGCACCTAACTGGCTTGGTCCTCAGACTTGGAAAAGCTGAGACTTCCTACAGTAAATACACTAACGATAAGCTAACAGCTATTGAGGAACTTGGGACGAAAGTTGAGAGTGTGTGTGTCTGCTACTACGTGTTCAGTTTCGGGAGCGAATATTCCAATTTTCTACTTTCCCAAAAAGAGACTGGATCGTGCCGTGCCGTGTGGGAAGGAAACTTGGGATCCGGCATCTATAGAGCTCTCCTCCACGTCCTTCCCTCCCCAAGAGCCCCTTCCCTTCCCTCGTAGCCCAGGAACCTACCTAATCAATACGGATATGCACACACTCTCCCAATTTTCCAAAGATTGTAACAATTTTGAAATTGATTAATTTTTACATAGTTTCCAACTTTCAGCCATATCCCATCAACTGGAAGATGTAACTATTTAAAAAAGTTTACAGAGCTCCCTCTGAAAATTACATTACTGTGTACATGTGTATAAATCTATCCGCTCCTATCATATCCTATCATATTTCCCCCCTTTTCAACTCTCCATTGCTCATTTAGGCGTGTGTTCAAAGAGCGAAAACTCAATTTTTTCTTTGGAGGGGCTATATAGGAGTGATACAGTATTTACTTAATGTCATGACATGTTATCCATCCTTATCCTTATCCCTTTCCCTCAGCCACAGGAGCACCGTCCATTGTTGAGCAGTGCAGAAGTATCTATTCTATTTTTTTTGTTGCCCTGTGCATCCAGCCATATTGCATCCCATATTGCAGATAAAACATTTTTTTTAGTAGATAGTAAAACTTTAAAGAGGCCTCCCCGTAAGAATAATTACATTTCCACATGTTTTATGATACTCATGTACAGAGGCAAGTTCTTTCCTCAGCAGCTTTTCTCAAGTGTATGTACATAGCTATGTACGGTATGTAGATGGAGGATGATTCAAATAGACAAGTGGATGTACTCGAGAATCGTGGATATATAGTTTATAGGGAATTTCTACCAGAGAAAAATAACTCCTTCCTGCAATCTCCATTCCTGAATGTGCTTGTTTGGCCAGATTACCGTGAGAATCTAAGAGCCAAGTTTCTGTAGACCTGAGCCGCCCGATCACCTTCACGCTGTAGGTCATACTCTATGTTTTATATAGTGTGCGGAATTTTTTACTTGAACGACATGCCAATGCATTTTCACACGGGGATATTTATACACGTAAAGCCTATGTACCGAGTCATAATCCAGATCATCCAGATGTGGCAGTGGATGCACATACAACTATATACATATACACAATACAAGTTCTAATTGCATGTTTTAATTCTTTTTAGTGCTCCTTAGGACTGCGCTTTCAGATTACTGATACAAGGGAGAGAAACAGATCTCCCAGATGAAACTGGCTGTACTTTAAGAGACGTTACTACTTGCATCCATCGGAAAACTTTTTAAAATCCTGGTGCGATGGACAAACTAGTACTCATTAGTCTAGCGAAGGTGGTACGAGCATACCAATGTATGTATACCTATGTAGGATTATATTGGGTAGACCTCCGTATGTACATACTTGTTAGGTGGTCGGAGTCAAAGGCACAATAAATGGCGAAGCTGAGGACTGCCGACTGTGGGCGTGGGTAATTTGGGGTCAAAATTTAATACGGATTCAAAGAGGGAGCCATAAAGATAGCCCTATTGTTAGGATGATGCATACAAGAGCATCCTTTTAATTTTAACCCCTTCTCATTCATGTTCACTTTGTTTATTCCGCAGTTCAAATTTTCATGCAATTTTTGAGCAGTCCAGCAAAATCCCTGCAATCTTAAATAATTCCCAGAGATGTTTCCACGCATGTACGTGAGGTAGCCACCTGTAGTTACATGCCATGGGCAAACTCTCGTCTCTACTACTGACTACGGGAAAAGTACTGGTGAAAATGTAATTAATATGCTATCAACTGTATGAACTCTCTTTATTTTTCCTCCATTACCTTATTGGTCAAGTGTAGGAAGTTACAGAACATCCTCAAAATCCCAAAGCTGTAACATTGCTGAACATTACATTCTTTGGGTGTGAGCTCCTGAAGTGCATACGGTCATACAAATTACAAGTAGTAAGGAATGTAGTTACCTATGTATGTCTACTATCTGTAAACCCACGAGTTAAGTAACCTAAAGTGTGCTAACATTGTAACCGTATCGTGTTTCGTCTTTCGTCTCCGTCCCCGTCTTTGTCATCCCCATAACAAGATAAAGAGCACACAAAAAAAAGGGGGAAATACCGTACGGTCAAGCTTAATATCGTAACTACACATGACTATAAGTAGCTTAGAATTTGGATTATGATTTCAAATGTTACAATAAGCTCGTGTCCACATACCTTAGGCCTTAGGTGGAGCCTCTACTAAAAGTAGGTATCAAAGTACCTTACCTGCTCACTGCTTACTGCCTCCGAACAAAAACAAGCGTACATACTGCAACTACGACAATGGATGTTAATCTCCAAGCAGGCATACCGAAATAATCCGTTAAACATGTGCTTATCCCTTATACTGTAGTTTGTAAGTTTGTGTGAACGATAGGAGCATGTATGTATACCTATATACGCCTTATAATATATATTCCTTACAAAGTTAAGCTATATCAGTATCAGTAGCGTTACAGGTTACAGTCTTACTGTACGACCAATAAAACTACACAGCTGTGCAACATAGGTACGTAGCTACATAAAACCCTTTACACTTTACATGGCACAATCCTCACTTTATTTTGCGGCAGTCTTATTTAGTCTAGTCGACACAATCTATATGCATACATACTTGTGTAGATGGGTAATAATAGGCCCATAGGCGACGTCGTTTCGTTCTTTCGTTGTAAATTTGGAAGTGCACACTACAACTACATATGTACAAAAGCTATGTATGTATGTGACTCAAGGAAATCCATAATGTAACGAGCTCTATATATTCTATTTTGCCTCTGCTTTAAGTCTAAGTTCCGTTCTCCGACAATATGGATTAATGTACCTACATTTGTATTTGTACTCCAGCTCACTAGTTCTACTCAGATGCTGGTTCCCGATTATGTTCTCAAGTCATGCACAGGAGTACGAGGAGGCAGACACGGTAGCAGAAGCAGTAGCAGTGGCCGTAACGTGAGCACTTTTATATTACTATGTAGGTGGTAGCTCTATGGAGCAAATGTCAATGTGCGTGTTAATGTTACTGCTGCTGTGCTCGGGGTCGGTACATATATCGGTCAACGTCAACACAAAAGGGGACAGAAACTCACTGAACCTGATCTGAACCCAAGTGAGAGTTTTGAAACGGAAACTCCAAAACGGCACTGACTCGGCTCTTGCTGTACAGAGAACAGAGCAATATTTTATAGCTATACGTTACTGTACAGTTGAATTCCCTAAAGCTTTACAGGATTTCATGAACGTTACAGTAATTATTATTATTGTTGCCCCCTTATTAAAACCACGGGAACTATTTTCTGAGTGCACTTTGAATTATCAAATTACCATGTCCAATGTCTACAGAATATTATCGTGTGTATAGTATGTGACAAGCAACGGTAATGAGACCACATTCATTCAACACACAGCAGAGTTCTACAATGCACTTTGTGTAGGGACATCCTCAATCCTCATGAGTCATCATTACGTGTTAATTGTATGTGTATTTCATCTCCACCACATTCACTTTGTATTTTCCTTTCCTTTGTTGCGCTTCGTTCTCTGTTTTGTTTATTTACCAGGAATAATTATTATTGGGATCTGTGCAAGAGAGAGAGAGTATGTAATAGGCTGCAATTATGATGGAGCTGAGGCAAACGATCATTCAACTCGTAGTTTTTGTGAGTCAATGGGACGCTAACACAATTTCCAGTGAATTGGTGGCAAAGATTTTTAGTAAAGTAAGGTAGGCATTAATGTAGAAACATGTACAAAGCATTCTAATTCCAAATAGCAGCAAGCACCTCACTCTAATCATAATTCTCTCAAACTCATTTTAAAAACCACCTTCAGAGCCAGAATCGTTCGTTTAATTCAAAAGGTACAGGTATATAGGTGCTAGTATATGCTTACTACATGCATACATATAGCCAGATTTCCCACATGAGTCAGTTTCGTGCTAATTATGCCCTTACGGAGAAATCGATGACTTTGTTACAATGAAAATGGAATGGAATCAACATTTAATCTTTCAAGCCACTGCACTGTTAAAGAACTTTTCAAATTCAGTACAACTACCATTGCGCATTGTATTGAGGCAATTTATGTTACTAGTTACAGCTCATGTACCGTCATTTAGACTAAAGTAATTAATTCCTAGCCAGAAATGATGATTATTGAGCCTTTGGACGTGGGAATGAAATTTTGCTACATGATTACGTGTCCCTGTAAATAATGACAGGAGACGGGAGGGATTGTTTTGATGACAAAATAAGAACTTACCATTGACACTCTTGCCGATGGAGTAGAGTGCAGTTAAATTAGGGTACATTGCATTCACGGCTCGTAGGTAGGATGTCATGGCATCATAGTTATGGTAGTCGAAGGAGAGTGGCGGTGGTCGGGGTGCTTGAGCTAACTCCGCTAAGCCGTCTCTCTGCATCATTCCTGTAAGTAGACAAAGTCAATAAAATTTCCATACATGATTTTATTCAGCTCGACAACTGTAAATGCGTTCCTTCCTTCCACCTTCCTTTTCCTCCAAATTCCTCCCCATCATCATCACCAGGACCAGACCAGGACCCATATACATAATGCATACATAGTCAGTCCCAGCCCCAGCACCGTCCTCATCATCATCTCAGCATATCAGTATGGATGCCCTCGTCTCAAACTTAAATCTCACTCTACGTTGTTTGCAAACCAAGTGTTTACAAATACTCATTAAATCCCTAAATTGATTATACGTCCATGTACTTTTCTACTCCCGGGTTTTACATGCGTAATTAAAATTCCATCAGCTTCCTTCCTAAACTACTAGTAGGTCTGGAGACAGAGAGAGAGAGAGAGAGAGAAAGGACTAAAGGCGGCTTGACAGTTCAAAAGTATTCTGAGAAGATTGACGGCCCACTGAAATGAGTTCCAAATGAAGTCAGAATTCAAATCAAGGAATTAAAAATCCTAGTTCGTTTTTTCCACGAGCCCATCTTATACCTTTTCGGAGACCACCTCCGCTCCATATCCTTCCTCTCTTCTTCCTCCTTCTTGGCACGTCCCAACTACAAACTACTCACATCCCCCCACCAAAAAAAAACAGCCAAATTTATCATCTGTTCGAGGCTATAAAATAAGACTCTCTCGCACTAGATAGAGGAAACACATCATCCTCCTATGCCTATAAGATATGCCTGCACAGGGTGATTTATCCATAGTACATTTTTGAACTTTTTTTTTTGAAGAATTGATTTCAATTGAATTGAAACCCACCAACCGCGATATGATTACAAATCAGAGAAAGTTGAACCTCACATACAAATGGCGACATGGCTATATATACCTATACTGCTAATACAGTACCGGCTATATGAGCACATCCTCTGACTACAGAAAATATGAAATGCTCCTTTATTTGAAATATATGACTAAATTGAAATCGGAAAGTGGGATCAAACGTAGTGATAAAATGATGTTAATCGGAATACGGCTCATAAAATGTAATACTCCTATTTTTCCGAGATTGTCACACAGGATAAAATAACAAAAAAGGAAAATATTTAATAGCGACAAATATATAAAGGCAAACGGGAACATGTTGTTGGAAGGAAGGTAGCTACATACTGTCAACCATTGCAATGAGATGCCGCCTTATCTACAGACACACAGAACTGGGACGGTTAGGGAAACTCTTTCAAACGTGATAATCGTAGTAATGGTTTTTAATGGAGGAGTACGAGACCAATACTCATGAGCTATGTACACACACAAACACACACACACACATCATTCCCAGTACATACATAGGATAATACAGGCTGCTGCATACATGGAATTGAAAGGGTAAAGTCAAATAGAAAATACCGTGGAGTGAAAATGGAACTCGTCGGTCCGCGATTAATTCCTCGGCTTGAACGTCCTGGACTGCAGTCAAATAGACAGAAATGAAGGCAAGGATGAGCACAGTGCTCTGCCACGACCACCAGGACGACTTCATTCTGGAAATCACAAATTCAAAAGTATCCCATTAAATATCAGATTATCAGCCTCAGTCCTCACAATCGCTGCCAATTTCCTCTCTTCTCTCTTTCCCTCCCGGTCCGCAACTATCTCCCTTCAAGCGACTAGCTCCCACCAGCCCCAGAGAGAGAGAGAGAGAGAGAGACAGACAGGGAAACTCCAGAATCCACACACTAAACTACAGACGGAGTACAAACGCAGACACTGCAAACTTTTGTGTACACGGAGTTTCAGTCGGATGCCTCATCTAATATTCATGGGAGCATAGAAAAACTTATCTATTAATCCCATTAATACATCTTAACACTTGAACAAGCTCTCCACCACAACCTACATTTTATTTATCTTATGCAACTCATTTTCATAGGCACCCAAGAGCACTTCTCTACCTCCTTCATGTTGTATTTTTTTAAGCAGCTTCACCATGGATTTTGGCAGAGTCAGCCAGGAGCACTTTGTATAAATATACATAATGAGTCTCCCTTCATAAGCTCAAATAATCTCATCCTTTAATTCGGAACGTTGGACGGAGTGCTGTGTAGCTGAAGGAGGGAAGGAAATACCATATATGTATGTAGGTACATACATATATTTATATGGGATAAGGATTTTGAGTCCACACGTTCAAATGGTACATCCAATGTATATCTCTAACGCTAAATGGGAAGAAAAGAATGACTTGCAAGTCGGAAACGCTACTGCTGCTATAGTACAGCTACATCTCAGTCCAGTTTTGGGTTCCAATTACACGCTTGACTCAGCTTTTGTCATCCTGTAAAGCTAGATGGGCTAAAAAGATTTGAATCTTTACATTGATAAGCACTTTGAATTTGATTTACCTGAGAGCAAACATCGTGGCAGCCCAGCTAAACCAAAGAAGGGAAACTGAGGGAGACGGCAAAGATACAAACAACAAAAAATTTAAAAAAAAAGTTCACTGGGTACGTGGATTTGAAAAACAAACTAGATAAACACAGAGACACTAGCTCGCCTTGTACGAGGAGAGCTGGGCTTTGGGTGTATACACGCTGGGAGAGAAAAATATAAAAACTAAACAGGAAAAACTGGCATAGTGCTTCACAAATAAACTGAGCAAAACTTCATGTGGACGCTCCTACGTATATCGGTATCGGTATCGGTATGTCACTACATACAAGCACTAGAGCGTAGGGCTTTAGTGTAGTTTCTGTGTGAGCTTGAGATTGAGGTTGAGACGGGGAGATGAGAGAGAGGAACGTGTTGATCACACACACTTAGTCGGAAAGAAGGAAGGACCTCCGCTCTCTGACAGGTAGGACAGAGACAAACTTAGTGACGGAAGAATAAATTGAGTTCCAAAATTGAATCAAGGGTCACGGCTACTGTTGAGACTGACAGCGTCCTCCACATAGCGTTGGGCTTCGTGTCTCTCGCACACACAGCACACACTCACACACACTCACACAGAGACTGCAGCAGTTGACTCTTGGAGCTCTCGGGAAAGAGCTGTCGAGGCGATTGAGGACAACGGTCTTCTAAACTGATGCAGAGGATGAGCTCCACCGTACATAGGAAGATGCCGATGCGATGGGATGACTTGAATGGACTGACTGAGGGGAGCGAGTTAGCTGGGATTTGAACGAACACCTTCTCAAAGTACCTTCACTCCATCCATCCATCCATCCATCCAACCATCCATCCATCTCTCCTCCACACACACAGACGGACGGACCCACAGACAGTCAGGATGAGAAGACAGTCGGTCAAATGCTGAGAGTACAAATTTATCCTGCAGACCTTCTCACAGACTCACTTCATAGAATTCCCATCGCCCATCCGCGTCTGTAAGTCTTTACTCACACACACACTCGCTCTCCCGTCTTGTGCCCAGCTTCCTCCTTCTAGTTTCTGCCTCCCATGTATACGGGGCTCACTAAGCAACAATCTAAGCCTTTGGCCCCTTTTTTACCCCTCTACCAGCCTCATTATTGCACTATACGTCCCATTTCATATTATGGGATGCGTGTATAGTATATAGGTTGAGAAGAGAGTTGCATTGGAGAACATTGCATTAGCTCAAGCTTGCATCTGTTTATGTTTAAATCCCAAGTAGGGATGTTTAAACTTTAAAGTTACCTAGGTAGGGATGTTACATACTAGTGTGTGTTGTGGAGCATCCGGACCTGTAAACACTGCCTTAATTACTAGCTTGAGATCTTTTTGTTTGGGTAATTGTAACTTTGTGACACTGCCGACAGGCTTATGTATACACCACAAAAAAAACTCTACCACTAGTTAACTCTGCCCACAAAGCAAGTCATTACATGGATATCTAGGTGTAGACCATTAAGTTAATACCGTCGTGCGCTCCGGCCCTAAACGCGTAATTGTAATTGTAGTGATGGATTTCCATGTAGAAAACATTCTATAATGATAACAATAATCATCATCATCATCATCATCATTTCCAATTACTCGCTATTACGGAAGACGACCGACCGACGAACGACAAACAAAAAACTGCGTAGGTATAGTATTTCATATTTTGTTTTCTTGGGAATCATCCTTATGGAACCCAAATATGGCTCAATCTCCCCCCCCCCCACCTATTCATACAGACAGATACATACGGAGTAATGGGAGTCAGTCAGTGGTAATGGAAGATATATGTATCAAGCAGAGAGAGGGGAAGATGGTAAAGATGAAGATGAAGATGCCTTCTGTACGGGTGCTGTAGTGACAGTCAGTCATTGTAACTCGGCGTTACTCCATTACAAAGTTTAGTTGATAGTCTGAGGAGAGAGGTGTGAGGAACAAAGATAATAGGGAACCATGAACTTGGCCAAGTACCGGTTTGACTACAGCTCTTTAGATTTTATGCCCAAGATTATTTGAGCCAACTATTAAATTTAACTATCCTAGTACATTCGTCATGAAGTCGTGGATGGAAAATATATATATACACACACACACGTCAAAAGATTATCTCTCCCACAAAAGTGCAAAACAACATACTTTATACACCAATACAGTCTTCATTGTCCCATTCTCAAACCTCTGCTCTATATAATATACCTATACAAACATGAGTAGCTACTTCTGAGCAAAATAATTTTTAAAATGGGTCTATTAAAAAATTACAAGGCAAAATATTACTCTTGCCTATATAGGTATATATATGTATATATATATAATACCTACAGCCTACCTACCTAATTAAGAACAGACTGTTGTTGACGACGCGAAAGCTCAAAGCCAAACCCAAAACCACTTCGTCAATCACTTCTAAATCATCAAATGATCATTATCTGTGCACTCTACTTGACCAGCTAGTGCGTTTAAATGTGTCGGTCGTTCCTACAGTAAGCTGTGCTATAATGATGCAGCCGTGGATGCCGCAGTCGCTTTTTCTTTGTAAGTATTACCAGTACTTTATAACTTGTTTTGGCGCAAGTAATATTTACCGCAGGTACAGAGAGAGAGAGAGAGAGAGAGAGAGAGAGAGAGACACACACACAAACACATACAGAAGTGCACACAAGTACAAATAAAACTGACGACGCCAGAAAAAGCTAATTATTTATTTGTCATGAGTTGACTCGTGCATCCAGTACGCTTTTGAAGCCATCGCTTTTTCCTTCGTTGTTCGTAGGTTTTGTGATCACACTTTGAGCCTGAATTTCTGTGGTTACTTACGACTACGACGTACTTGAATTAGAGAAACTCAAGTGGTGTAGAAGAAAGAGAAGAGGTGCATATTATGTGGGGGATATCAAGGAAATTGCTCCAAGAATGGGACTTGTGTGCCGTACATGATTTGATTTCCTTAATCTCATTCTGTCGAGGTGTGAGCTTCCCCATGAAGATGGTTGGTCGTGGCAAGTGGCTGGGAGCACGGCACACATTTGATGGTTAAAAGAGTATATGTACCTACCTGCATGGAAATGCACCTTACCTATGCCTGGATGGACTATATATATATATATATGTATATGCGCTGCTCTCATCATGTCCTTGAGAGCCATTCGACCGTCCAGAGACACACAGAGAGAGATGGCACAAAGAAGATTTTGATGGAAATAATGAGCACGGCACGCATCTCGCGTCCTGCATTGAAGAGAAGCACAATTTTTCTGGACGAAAATGACAATGGGACACTATGTATGGCACTGTATGTAATGGGAATGTGTAGAAGATTTAGTCGAAAAGAAGAAAAATTTTTGGCTATTTTGTAGTTACGTCACACATTTTTTTTCTTCGCATCTTTCTTGACACAAGGAGCTGGCTTGGTTGGGTGTGCTCAACTTTCTTATGTAAACAATGGAGCCGCTTAGTTATTTGTCCCCAACATCTAATATAGAATCCTATTTTTAGCTCTTAGGACATGACATAGAGGTGATTGCTAGATTTGAACCTCATGTGCAGTCTCTCTCTCTCTCTCTTGTTTTTTCTAGTCTGGTAGTTTTTGTAGATTGCCAACATTTTTATCTTATTCTTTCGGGGATTTATTTGATCTGCAATAAAAAGGAATTTCGAAGGCAGTCAGCCCTTACAAAGTTCCTTCTTGCCGCCACAGAGAGAGAGAGAAGACAGAAGAGATACTTTGAATTCTTTACTAAATCTTATCGCTTGGGAACACTACACACAAAAGACTATTACACATTAGCAATCATTTCTTCCCATTTCCCCAATCTTCATCATCATCTTACCATGCAGACGAGAGAATTTGGGATATTCCCCCACTTATCTCAACTAAGCACACATTCCCTCCCCTCCAAATCTAAAACTAATTCAGGTCTCACACAAATATATCCCATCCAAAATCTAACTCTAATTTTCTTTTTTGACTTTTGTTTATTTCTTTTTTTGTGTGTTTTTTTTGTGCTCTTTGATGAACGCGACCGCAAACCATGACAGGATGGAAACAGGAGCCACGCAGTGCACATGTAGGTATTTTACTCTATTATTCAACGGTGCCATTGTGAAATTGTGTCATTTTTTAAATGACTTACGCACACACAGAGAACAGATGAAACATCCAATTCCATTTAAATCGTATGTACAGCTATGTAGTTAGTTCTCAGATCATTGCACATCAATTTTATCCTCCAATAAGTATTACTCACCGGTTAGCCAAAAAAATATGTATGCATATAAAAAAAAATGCCCATTTAATAATTTTTAACCTATTAGAAACTGGGGAACCTTGTAAAGAATATTTTACAAAAGTGTTTAATTCTATAAATCAGCTTTTTCCAAAACGGTCGAAGCTAGTAAATCACACTTTTTCAAAACAGTCAAATCTTGTAAATAACGCTTTTTCAAAAAGGTCGAAACTTGTAAATCACACTTTTTCAAAACAGTCAAATCTAGTAAATCACACTTTGAAAAGGTCAAAACTAGTAAATCACACTTTGAAAAGGTCAAAACTAGTAAATAATACTTTTTCAAAAAGGTCAAAACTAGTAAACAACACTTTTTCAAAATGGTCAAAACTAGTAAATACCTAACACTTATTCAAAATGGTCAAAACTAGTAAATAACACTTTTTCAAAATGGTCAAAACTAGTAAATAACACTCTTTAAAAAGAGTGAAAACTAGTAAATAACACTTTCAAAAGGTCAAAAAACTATAAATTACCATTTTCAAAATGGTCAAAACTAACAATAAGTACATAACCGTTTCGAAAAGGTTAAGAACTAATATGTTCCAATATAAAAAACAAAAAAATAAATAAATCACGTTTAAAGTGTTTGGGTTTTTTCCAATTTGGTTAGTCAAGTAGGTAGCTTTTCTTAATGTGTGTGCGAGCCGTGGTCGCCTTCTTACTACACACTACATATGTATGCACAGTTGTGTTCATTTTTGTTGAACAGCAGCATTTGACTTGTAGGTAGGAGGCTAGAAAGAGACGCCACGCATAACCTAGATGATTAATTTTATGGGGCTCTTGATACATTTTACGTGCCATTTATTACTCGAACGGATAACGATCCGACAAAGATATATTATACGTCATCCTTCTATTGATTTCGTTCTGACCCAGTCAGTCATCACGGAGGTGTCAAGTCTGTCTGTATACTATACATAAGGAAGAAAATACATACGTTGACAGAGACCCACCAAACTACTGCCTCAGCACACAGACAATTGATAAAGTCACAGACGGTAACGTCTTCATGTACGGAAGGCACATATGTATGTACGTACATACGCGTCCCTTTAGGGGATGCGAATCATAAAACTAACAAAAGCGTATTCTCATCTCAAGCAAAACTTGAAGCTGAAGTTCCACTCAGATTTTTCTGGGAAACAGAAAAATTGTACAGGAATTCTAATTTGGTTTCCGTTTGCAACCAGATTTATGTAAAAATAAAGTCAACTAATGATCAAAGCAGTTAAAAATAAATTGATAGCGATACAGATCTATTGAGTTATTCGTCTATTTGTTATTATGTATTTCCACTGATACATAAATGGCACAGTATATATTCCACTAAACTTACAAATTGTTGACGTACGCAAACCAGGAAGTTGGCTCGACTGCAGTGCAGTGGCAATTGAGCTTGTATGTATATTTATAGTACACAATTAAACGATTGGTTTACCCTTCGATGATAGTATTACACATATTTGTCCTTTCCCCTTTTTTTCGCTTAAAGTCAATAGAAGATTTTGAAGGACATTTTTGTATGCTAACGACTTTTTCACAACTATTTTTCTATGCAAATATTCGGTGTTGGCTTTATCACTGCTCAAACACTAGCAATAAGTGGGTATGTACCAGTACCAATACGTGGCCTTAAAATACTAGTAGGTCGGGATGTTGAAGTACAAAAAGCAAAACGAAACGTTACCTATCCAATAATTTAACTTTTTGACTTCTTAAGGCGATTCCACGAAATAGGCAAATAGACAAATTCAGCACTGCAATAAATTCTAGCGAACACAGTTATCTCTACTGTATAACCTTTACTACTGATGGTAAGATCAGTAATAATTTAAAGCACTAAAAAAGCGTGCTGGAATACTGGAACGACCTTTTGTCATTTAGAAAAGACCCACACACAAAAAATAAGAATAAAAAAAAATGAATTTTGAAGAGACGGAAACCTTAATTAAAGCCACTCTGGTACGTACTCCACCTCCATCCGTGACAGTGACACTGGGTAAATGGAAAATAGATTTAAACCATGCCGTGTCTCTCTGTCGCCCTTTAAACCAGACGCACCTTCCTTTCAAACACAATTTAGGAAAGGTGTGTGGGTCTGAGGCTCTTCCACTGTGCTCGTGAGCCTTCATTATTTACTACATTGTCCAATTATTTTTATCATGCAAATCTTAGAATAAATTTACACAAATTGTCATCTTATTATTACTGCTCTCGGGTCTCAGAGTAGAAAAAAGAGTAAAGTCAGTTTATTTTTTAAAGCTGCACTGCATAATATATTATACAAGGAAGATGAGTATGCAGAGATTCTATCTAGGTACAAAATAATCTCCTTCAGCCCGCATTGTATGTAATCTCATGTCTGTACAAAAAAATCGTGTTGTTAGGCTATACATATAATTATTGCAACTATTATTTTGCAAGGTTTCAAAGTCAATCTTGAACCCCGCACCAATTCCCTAGAAAAGATGAGCTAGAAGGCTAGAATGATAAACGATCCTACAAATCATCGTATTTAATCCAAACTACATACATAGTTACATCCACGAAGGTTCGAAACTTCCATTAAAATTAAAATGCAAATTTGCATCTGTATGGATGACAGCTGTAAGCTTATAATAGTATATTTCAAAGGTCAAAGTCAATGCAATAATGCTTACCATAGGAGTACAAAATATAATAGAATAAATCCAAAACTAACACTATTCACAAAAAAAGTGTTATAAGATGAAAGAAATGACATCAATAGTTGGTTTAATGGGTAGTTTATTTAGCATCTGCAGAAACATGTGGGGGCATAGTACTATTATGAGTTTTCTAGGCCAAAGCTTCTTTGTTAGTTAGATTTACAAAATTAAATCAATGATGAAAAAGTAACCTTTTCGAAACGGTACTATTTCTACTTTTACATCTTTTTGAAAGTGTTAATTTCTAATTTTGACCTCTTTGAAAGACTTGGTTACTGGTTTTGAGTGCTTTTGAAAATGTTAATTTCTTGTTTTACATACGCATCTTTTTTAAAGTGCCAATTCTTTGTTTTACATCTTTTTGAAAGTGCTAATTCCTTGTTTTACATCTTTTTGAAAGTGCTAATTCCTTGTTTTGACCTTTTTGAACGTGTTAATCTCTAGTTTTGACGTTTTTGAAAGTCTTAGCTGCTTGTTTTGAGTGCTTTTGAAAATGGTATTTCTAGTTTTGACCATTTTGAAAAGTAAATTTCTAGAAAAAAGTACTTTTGTAAAGCATTGTTTCCATCGTTTCCCAGTTGCGAATAGGTTAATGCTAATACTAATACCAACATTATCTTGGCTACTATATTAAAAATAATTGAATCTTTAAAAGCCTAGTTTATTTTGAATGTATTTCTTTAAATTATTTAATCCGTACTACTGTTACACGACGCCATAAGTGCATGGAGGAAGTACATAAGGAATGGGAAATGAGTAAATGGCATCTGTACATGTTGAGTTGAAATATATATAAATGTCTGTTATTCATCCTGTCTACCCAATAACATCAATCTCTGGCTCTCTGACTCTCTGAATCCAGCATGTGCATCTGAATAAATGACAGGACCAGTCGACACAGAATTTGTAAAGGGCTGAAATTAAATAATACATTGGGATATACCTATTGTATAAATATATACCAATACGCCATGTATTTTTGCTAGGCTGTCTCTTCTCAGAAGCTTTCTTAGAAGCTTAAATTACTATCTGTGCAAAATTAGGAATGTAGATGGTAAGGTTTACATAATGCACTTGCCAAATCTTGTACCTTATAAGCCACCGACGATATAGTCGGTCAGATACATGGCCCTATAGCAATGCAGAATGTACATATATGACGTCGCTCGTATCCAAATGACGAAAATTAATTGTTTTCTTGAATAGCCAAGTTTGAATAGTAGCTTGACTTATCGGAATTGAAGTATGCCAAGAGGCTGTAGGACATTTAATAGCTAACATTTTGACGTAAAACTTGATAGACTGCTCTTTAAGAAAACGAACCAAGGAAGGCTTCAAAAACAGCTGTGACAAGTCAGAAAATGAATGAGTGGCATGTAGAAATATGGTTTAGCCAAATTAAAAGCCTCATGCGTCACAACTAAGAACCTAAGAACCTAAGAAGAAAAAAAATTATATAATTTGTCTAAAAATTGTGTCCATACATACGTACACGTGTGCCCATGATAGGGGGGCATATAATTCCATCAGATTCTTTGAATTAGATGACTATTAGTGGCTTGGCTTCTAGATACATATGTAGTTTGTGCAAAAATGTGAAACTTGGAGCCGTATATGGTAAATATGGATATAGGTATAGCCTATTACCCTATACATAGTTACCTCACACATTGGGAGTCAGCCCTGTCTACATAATGAAATAATGCATTAGATGGATTTGGATTCCGAGAAAATATTTGTACAAGTCTCACAAATCTTCCCACTCTTCACAATTCTGAGGCTGAGGAGGGAAAAGGAATGAATCATGTAAAACTCACAAACGAGCTTATGATGGATTGAAGCAAGTGCATGTATGTACCCAAAATGACGGATTCAAACAATTCCAAGTATACTTGATGACTTCCTTCAGTTCTATGTGAGAGAGAGAGAGAGAGGGAGAGAGAAATAGCGAGAAATAGAGAGAGTGAAGTGGATGGGGAAACTACGTGAAATCATTTGAAATGAATGGAGGGAGCCGCAGCAAATCGAACGACGCCCTCAATTGGCCTAATAAGATTTCTTAAGTGGATTTCCCTCAATAAAAATTTAATAAGTTCATGACTAGAACTACATGGCAGAGCCCCGTAATGTGGTTCTAACTCTGACTCTAGTGGAGTGTCTATATTCAGACAGAGATACAACATTCCATTGTAAATCCTGAGTGGAAGTGCTAGACGATGCTGGGCTGACTAGTGAGATGAGTGCATGTCCTGGCTTTCTAAGTTCTGCCACTCAAGTGCCTCACCAAACCAGCCACCACTGAAAGGAAGATGGGCTAGGTTATGTTATGTGAGGTGCTCGTCAAAATCACACCCGTGGTAACCCGTGTATGTGTAGGTGTAGGTACATGTGTAGAATCATGAAAACATTATTAAAACTAATAAGACTAATGGTGCACTCGCATTCTTTTGACAAGTAATGAGGTTTAGGGATGTACATCATTTTTTCTGTGTCACTTTGCGTGGAAATCCATGGGAAATAATTGCATCAAGTGCAACGTCATTACTCCTCATTGATTCAGCCATTCATTCAAGCATTTTTCGAGTCGTGTGAATGACTAAATTAACTACAGCACCACCACACGTACTGCCAGTACGACGTTGATGAGGGATAAACGAACAGAGTACACATATACATAGGTAGGTACCTATATAACAGGTCCATAAAAGCAACTCACCACTCTATGTATATATGTAGGTATGTTTGCCAAAGTACATGCTGAAACGTACGTACGTATGTACGTCCCTACTTTCAATGCACTGCTGCTCGTGCCGCCGAACGCTCAAGGAATCAATAAAAATGACAGTTGGTAAAAAAAATGTAAAAATTGGCAACTAAAAAGACAGATTCTCCGTGTGTACATGCATCATTATCCCTAGCTTGTCACTAGGCACTTCCATACGGACAAAGTGCCTCAATGCATACAAGTTACAGGATTCTGCACTCTCAGCCACTGCCAAGCCAGTATGCCAGCCTTGTGTAAGTAGCTTCGTGCATGCAGCTTCGTGTGTCTGTGTGTGTGTGTGTGTGTGTGTGTGTGTGTGTGCGGTACTCATGAATGGATGTACGGAGTAGTGACATTTGGAGGAAGTGTATAAAGCTAGCTATCATCCCGCTATGATTTGTTACTGGCGTATGTAGGGCTCTAGTAGACATAGCCCTAGTAGATAGTGATACGTAAACATTTTATTCCTGCCTGATCTGCACTAAGGATGCCAAAAAGAGCACACAAAAAAACGGCATAAAAACTTCAATAAAATTATTCTGCTCATTCAAACTCCCGATCGTAGATTTTTGCTATTTCCCCCCGAACAACTTACGAGACCTGAGAATGTTGCACAAATGACGGGGAAAGTTCACTGGAGAAATATTTGGTGGAGTCTGAAAAGGAGCATTCCTTGTCAAATTTCACCACCACAGCCGGCCGTGTAGAGGGAGAGACGAACAAGGTGGCGGTTCCTCCAAATATGCGCCGAATATAATCTGAGAGATAATCATTTATGGGAGGCTATTGTTGTGTCCCTCGGAGGAGCTATCTACTTATGGTATCAGTGGCAGAGTGAGAGCCCGAGCCCGAAGCCGTGTGCCACTCCACGCCACGCCACGCCACGCCGCCGCCACCACTGTCGGGCGTCATCATCATATTTAATTCCTGAAGTGTGTGGTGGCATGGGCTGGTGGCATGCCACGCCATGGAACCAGAGACTTAAAATAATGGCCAACGCAGTGGAAGGGAACCCAAGGAAGTCGGGGAGGGAGCCGAGAGAGAGAGAGAAAAGGACGAGACACTATTGTCACGAGTCTTGATTCCGCACAAAAGAGAGATATCTATAAACATGACCACCATGTGATAGGACTTTTGTATGGAAACTTCAACTTCCTCGCTCCTCACCTCCCTCACCCACCAATTTCCTTCTATTAATCACTCAAATCCAACGGATTCCAAACCACACAATGTGTACACACGACCGTACCTCCCAGGATGTGAAGAGAATATAATATCCGGTTAATCCGGTGTAAATATGTACATAAACGCTTGACAAAAAAACAACATCAAGTTGGGCGCCTTTAGAGAAACTCCTGTTGGCTTTGGAGGGACTGAGAGAAGAGAAAGCGAGGGAGAGAGAGAGAGAGAGAAATCCTGAATAAAACATGGAATTACGGGAGCAACCATGGGAAAAACAATGGTGAGCCGTTCAAACTATCTCATTTGTCCTTTGCTCCGGGGTAATAGAATCTGCCTTCCATAGCAAATCATTTCGTTTAACTGGATGCTTTCATTCCGTCACTATATGCAGAGCACTGGGCTCCCTCCTCCTCTGGTCTGGACTCACACCAAATTCAAGACGTTCCGAACAACTTTGCATTAAAATAGAAGGTACTAAACGTACAATGGCCAGTAGTTTACTGGAGACTCGACTCGCTCTCTCTCTCCACGCTTGAAGCGAGCAATAAAGTTCTATTTCATTCAATTCTCACGATCAGTTGACGCACAAAAGAGCTCTGCTTCCCCTTCACCTCCAACTCCCGTTGCTTTCCCTCCATGCTCCCTGTCTCCTCCGCATCTCCTCATCCTCTCCGACATATTTTATCCAGTTTACAATCACCCAGTTTTTTTCTTCTCCTCCCTCCCTCCCTCCTTTCTCTTCCTCCAGATATGATATTTATTCTGGGAGGTTAAAACCACTAGACCGCAAAATTTCTTTCTTGTGTGTGAATTTATTCACGTGAAATCTCTAGTTAGCCTTAGCCTTTTCCCTTCCCCCCACCCCCCTTCTTCCCCATCCTCCCAATTCGGCAACGGCAACTTACGGTTATGGTTATTTCATTTCACCGTATGTACTATCTGCCTGCCCGTACATTCCTCCCCATTGCATTGTGCTCAGTTCATATGAAGAAATAAAGAGCGTACTATACATATGTATATGTGTGGGGCCTATATTGGTATTTAGCGTGCTTTCATAACGAGACTGAGCATATTGCATTGCCGCGCTCTCTCCTTCTCCTCTGAATTTTGGTAAGCGCTGAATTCCGCCAAGGTTTATTACATTTTCGATTCCAGAGCAGGGCATATAGATGCCGAGTTTTAGTAGGAAGATAAAGCACCGAAAGATTCTAATTTTTCTCCTGTGGATTAAAATATCCAAACCGGTACAGAATCGAAATGTGTGCCCTCGCGTCTCTCTGTCTCCAGTTCCAGCCAGTAGTGCAGTAGTGCAGGGAAGTCATAGAGCCCCAGACACAATGCTTTTTACTCCATGCATGATATATGATCACACATTTTGCTGATGCAACGAAACTACAAGAAACAATATTACAACACGACAGAGAGATTGGAAATTCCTCACAGATGAAAGCCATCCAAGTCATTGGAGTTGAAAGAAATCCTATAGTTTATATGATATGGCTTTCACGTAAAGAAAAAAAAATATGAATCATTATTACAAAGGCTTCAACCCAGGCAAGGTCTCAAGCCCTAAAAACCTGGAGTATGTACTGATGGAACGGGAAAGACATAACCTATGGAAGGAATCCTTTTCTTATAGGATCCATCCATTGAGACCCCAGAAGCTTGAGAGTAGTTATGGTAGTATAGTGGCAAGGAAAAAAACTCAAAATCAATAATAGCTTTAGGAAAACAGAGCCCCAGTATAAGAAATAAGAAGTGTAAAGACCCTGACACAAAAGCTGTAAGTCTCCCTATCAGTATAAGTATACTAAGATTCCATTGAGATGAGAGGGGGAAAAAAGGCATCAGTTGCTTAAAGACTTTTGATGCTCACTGATGATAAAAGCTTCTAAGATTGTACTGACACTTGTCACACACACAGGACAAACAAACTTTCAATCCCTTACAAATTAAACTTCTCTCAGGGATTACCGAGTCACCGATTCACCTTCTCATCCCAGACTAAATGCTCCCACGCCAACACCACCCAAAAAAAACCAAAACCAATATCAAGAGTCAGCCCTCTTATCATCACTAAAGAATTTAAGTAGACAGGCCGACAGACAGACGTACTCCCTCAAAAAAAAACAAAAAAAATTTGCAGTCTGCTATGTTCCTCCTTTGGAATATAATATTTGATGCCTTCCACTTCCACTTTCACTTTTCCCAAGGATTTCATTTCATAATCAAGGAGCAGCGTCCCATCCGCAGATCCACACGCTCGCATCGCATCCCGTCCCATAATGGTACGGGTCCGGGGTTATTGATATCATAAGGGGAAAAAATTTATTACCTTTTGAACGACGAGAGAATTTCGATGGAAGTTGAGGACGAAGTTGACATGGTGAATAATGTGCTCAATAAATTCCTGGGTAAGTTGAAATCCGCTCAAATAAATTGAAATATTGGAACGTGGGGAATTCCAAAAGGGGCCTTCAGTGTTCAACTCTAGCACTGTCCCAGACTTGGTAATGCAATGTAATCAAATGTCAAGAAAGTTTCAAACCATTAGATGAACAAGTGACCATGGAGACGGACACGGACATGAACATGAATTTGGATTTGGAATTTAGTTTTTTTTTCTTAGCCCTTAGCCAAAGGGATTGTCTGCATCCGGCACACACACACGAACAATAACAAGAACTGAGGCGAACAAATAAGACAGAGACTCAAAGTTGACAGTTCACTTTCAAGTCATTCAAGAGTTTCCCCCTCTACTTCCGTCCTCAGCATTTGTTTACTTTTTTTCTCTTCGTCTTCTTCCTTCTCTCCCTGAGTCTTACACATTAGGACTGTCACATGTGTCTTGACTTTGACTTCACTTTTGTCCTGTCCTGCATCTCACATCACAACAACATGCAAACAACACGAACAGCCCAAATTCATACAGGGTCCAAGAACAAGTCCAAAGTTTTCGTCAGCTCTCTCCTATTCCTCCCTTCGTTTGTGTTTTTTTTTGTTGTTCTTGTCTCGAGATACTCTCTTTACCGTCTTGAGACACGCCAAGAGTCCAAAAGTAATCTGTATGTTGTATGTATCTATGTATGTATGTATGACTGTATCACTCTCTGTCCTACACAATCAAATTAAAAACGTACATTATTTTATATCATGCCAATTTACTCGACTCTATAGCGTCCCTGGAAGTTTCCTAGTCGGAGGGGATTATGATGTACAGAGAGAGAGTAGCCGCCCTTTTTCCGTTAGTTGTGACCAAGTACAGTAGAACAATATTAGTTTGAGCACAAAATCCAATCCACTGAAAAGACTCTTGTTCTTGTTTTTGTTTCTACTTGTTTCCTAGTCAAACTTTTGTAACTAGTGTCTCTCAACTTTGTGAATTAAAATTTAAAATCAAACTTTTTAGCAAGTTCAAGTAGATCGCAGTTTGCTTATAATTGCCTGTGTATAGCGGACACATATGTACGTTGGGGCTCTCAATGCTCTCCAAGGCGTTTCGCTTTCTCTGTCCCGTGATTCTTCAATTTTTCGGGTTTTTTACAGGAATGTGCAATATTTCCGTTTGCTTTTCCCCTCATTCAATTTCCATTGGAGTGGCCGGAGGTTTGAGGCTGGGATATGTGAGACAGAGAGAGAAAGAGAGGCTACATACGTGACAGGGGTGGACTCAAGTCAAGTGAAGAGATACACACACACACACACGACTATGGATCTCCGGCCTCTGCTTGTATTTATTGAGAAGAAAGGACTCGTTGATGCGGAGGATGGAATAGTTTAAATTGACAAGTTGAGACAGTTTTACATAAATCTAACATTCATAAGAAAAATGTCAGCCATGAAAATTCTCCTTGAGAGTCTTGAGAAATCTTTCTGATTTTGAGGAAAGTGTCTGTTTCTGTTCTGTTTGTTGTCTGGCTCTGAGAGCCGATTCTAATTCTGATACTCACTCGGGCTCTGGCTCTGGTTCTGGCTCTGGCTCTGGAGACTCGTGGTTGGAAGTACATACAAGAAGGAAAGAAGTAAGTGGAGTTAAGCCGATTGGTTCGTTCCTATTGCCTTCTTACTTAGATTTTCCTCACTTGCTTGTATAGCTCGATTGCTCCAGTTTATTTACCTCCTTGTTGCCCGACCCGTATCAGTACACTGGTAGCACTCACCCACAGTTGACAGTCAGTGCAGTCGTACTAGTAGAATTTTCTGATTTTGACACCAGCAGCAGCGTACCGTATCGCACGGTGGAACCTTCACAAGGTCTGCAAGAGGAAATTAAGAAAAGGAAAACAATTCATTTGGTCCCGTTATAGAGAGAGAGAGAGAGTGAAACAGTGCCACATATGCACTCCATTCCATTCATAACAGCTCAACCTATGTAGGTATATAGGTACTTTAGTATCGAGAAATAAAAATAGGGAGGTGTATCCTATAATTCAAAAATGATGCTAGGGACAAGCAGACTCGTTCGTAGTATGGTGGTAACGTAAGTTGTATATAGCTATAGTGATATGAGTAAATAATATACCAACACAAGATAGGAAAAAAACTTTTTGGAGGAAATTGTAGTTGGAAAGTGGACCGGTGTGGCTATGGGCTGGGCTGGATACTGTTTGTGCTGGGTGTGGGTGTGAGAGCCTAAATTTCTTATCAATATATCTTGTAGAATGCCTTGTCAACAGATTGTAGGTACCTTTTGTATCCGTCCATATAATATCGGGGAGCTATACGATACGGTCTATATCCGTACATACAAGGGACAGGAACAGATACAGATACGTAGAAAGTACATAGACCTTTTTGTACGCCTAAAGATAGGAGAAATAGAAGTATTGGTATTTTGTATTTTGTATTTCGTATTTTGTACTTGTGCTCAGAAAACAAGGGCAAATAAGATAGACAAGTTATTGTGTGTGTCAGTGTGTGTAAAAATACGGATGGAATAAAAGAAAGTGCTACAAATGCAAACAATCAATTCTTTTTTTTTCCCTCCTCTTCTTCTTTTTCTTCTTCTTTTTCTTTCTTTCTTTCCATGCTTGTTTCTTGTTGGAAGAAGTAAAACTTGTCTTTGAGTGAGGCGAGGGAAATGTATACTACAATACAACAACTATATATTGCGTGCTTCTGCCACAATGGGAACAGAAATAGAACAGACACATCTATCTCCCTATGTACCTATATCGACCATATAAAGATATTTTTTCCTCTCTCTCTATTTGAAATGGTTTAAATCTCTCTCCCTGTCACTTTCAACTTGCGAGCCGTTACACTGCACTGCACTGCACTGTGTCTATCCCTGTATAATAGATCAACAGACTGATTCTGTTTCCAGTGGTTTACTACCACTTCACTACTCATATCTATACGTATACTTTCCCTTTTTCCATTTTTTTGGGTGCCCTTCTCCCATTGTAGACATAGTTAGGAAGCATCCTAACCCGTATAATGGTAGTAGTTATTTTTATTTAAAAAGAGAAAAACAGCAAGAAAAATAAAAGACAAACCTTCCAACAACGATAAGATTCCATGCCAATACTAAATTCCAGCCAATGGATGGGGATGGATATGGATCTGTGTTGTGTGAGAGCATATGTGCAATTATCTATAGATGAGTGTGTATAGAAAGTGTAGATGTAGAGCCGCCTATTCAGTATTGGTGTTTATAGCCTCTGTATATATGTAACTCATGAGGGACAAACGATACGATAAAAGTCCACCATCTGACCGACTTTCTCAATTCGTTTTTAGTTTCCTTTCAGGACAGCCAAATTGAATCCTTCTTACTACTTAATACAAGTCTCATGTGCTCAACTTATTCTTATGAAACAATGTACACACCCTGTCTACATATGTGTGTGTGTTGGAAGCTATCAGAGACTACTTGGAGAAATGCTTGCGGACTGACGACTGACTGGCTCTCGTGAGGAGATCGCAGATTGGAGCCATATAGAATATTTCCATTTCCTTTTTAGATTCTTGGATGTATTCTGTACTCTGTGCTGTTGTTGTTGTTGTTGTTGCTATTACCGTTTTCTCCCGGAAGAAGGGAGATCCATGGCTATCTCACGGCGAGACGGGGAAAGGAGCAACTTTAATCCAGCCGTGTGTCTAATTCAACGGATATAATTATTATACATGCTTTTCTTATAGCACTACTATTTCCTTCACTGCCTTCCCAGCATCTTTCTCTGCTTCTATGAACTTGAGGGAGAAGATTCAAAAAGTCGCCTATTAGCCTCCCTGTCACTCACTCACATACATACATGGCAACATAACCAAGATCGAGGATGGACAGATTGCCAGAGACAAAAAAAAGTAACTACGGAAGATGCCAGTCAATCTAAGTATGCATATAGTAACACAGATATGACCATGAGGTTCCAACTTCTCCTTTTTTCCCCTAGTTTGAGGGTAGAGTGGCCTAACTCTGTGACTGTGACTAGTGAGTGCACTCTCTCTGTCTGTTTATTGGGCTCTATTTTGTTGTGTTGGAATTGGGTGCTTTCTCCTTTCTCGGGTATTTCGGTCGTCGGCGTCATCCCGTCCTGACTCTCTCAATAGAGCTAATAATATTTACGGAGCAATTGGAAACGTAGAGCTTGATTAAATTTATTTCTATAATAATAATACAATGGGGAACTATTGAGTATGTACAGGCGGACAGTTTTCCCCATTGTATTATTGTCCTCATGAATATTTTATGTTGCTTCTTTTATCCTGGTGTTTTATTTAAATGGAGTGCTTATATCTACATATTATCTAGGTTGAAGAGCCAGTCTACCTATCTGTAAGGGACCTCCCAGCCCCAGTAGCCCCCCCCCCCCCCTCCCCCTCCCCATCACAACACTACTAGAAGGAAATAAGCCGCTGTTACGGAGCCTCACAGCACAATTTCGATCAGAGTATCTATCTTCATTTCCCCTTTGATTAGCTCTTGCTCTTGAGATTATATTACCTACTTTTTTTCTTCCCGCTCTCCCTTCCTTTCCAAAAGAGGATCCTCCAGGGAATCAAATTGGTGTCAAATGGTTTCCCTTTCCTTGTAAAACTTGCATTACAAGAGAGTGAATTGAGCCGTGGCAGGGCTCCCACACTCCCACCATTCCGCTCGTTTATATACATATGTATGAAGGCAATCCAATCTTACGGAGTACGGACTCAACCGAGAGATGCATGAATTCGGAAAATATAAATAAGACAATAAATGCGGACTCTGCAGAGCCCAGAGAAAAGCTCCTTGTGTAAAACTAGAAAGGTTCAATTTTACTAGTTTTGGCTAATATTTTCAATTTCGATTTGCACTCTCGTATTTTATGGATTTTTTTGGGAACTTCTTATATGTATATATATGTAGGTACTTTCTCCTTTGGCACTTGGAATAGCTTTTACTTTTATACTATAGATACAATAATACAATAAACACCACAAGTATCTGTAGGATACCAAACTAAGTTACCCAATTATAACACCTAAATGTGTATACTACCTACTTTAGAGATTTTGATGGTGTCATGGAAGTAAGTATACGTTAAGCTTGACTACCCACAGAGAGAAAGAGAAAGCAAGAGAGAGAGAGAGAGAGACAGAGATAATGGGATTGCCCATAAATTGTGCATCTATGAACATATTTATGAAGACTCAATAAATAATCTAATTTGAGCACAAGTTGGATTAAAAATTCCCAGTTGTGGAGCATTAGACGGCACCACAGAGTGACTTGAGGAATGAAAGGAATCTAATTAAGTTAATTCGATAAAGTAAATAAAATGAGAAAGGAGACTTCAGCTCACCGTTTGCGTCCGCTCAAGATTAGGCTTGCTTGACTCTGATGAGGACTGAATCCCACGTGCGAATGAATTCAAACTGTAGACAGGCATAAGTTTATAAAGACTGCGGTCGGGCACTGCCACAGTTCCAACACTAACAGCACTCACTCTGCTTTCTTTCTTTCTTTCTTATTTCCCGAGTCTGGAGAGAGAGAGTCAGTGGAGCAACTGGAGGAGATAGGGAAGGCGGGAGAGCCGAAGTGGAGGAGCGATAGAGAGTGAGACTGGAAGGAGAAGGAGCTCACTGCTGAGCGCTGGAGGATCCTCCTTCTTGCCACACTCTCCCAAACTCCAAAAGATAAAATACACCACACACACCCGCTCAGCCCCAACTTCCCTTCCACCAGGCACTTCCAGTCCACGCCACCCATGCAGACCCTGCCTCTGCTTCTGGGACTCTAAATGCTACGAGCAGACCAGACAATGAAAACGTCTGCCTCTATGTGGTAAACTGGAGAAAGAGAGAGAGAGAGAGAATGTGAGACTGGAAATAACATCCAGTGCAAGACTGGAACTGACTGGAAATGCGGGTTGGTCGAGAAATGAAGCGGGGAGAGAAAGTATAGATGTAATAGCTTAAAGCAGTAGGAATACTTCCAGTTGAAACTATCTCAGTCTCTCTTTCTTTCTTTTTTATTCTTCCATTTCTCTCCGTTTCTATTTCTATTTCTATTGCAGAACAAAACGAATACAGACGTTTAATATTTGACACTCCAGGAGTACGGAGGGAAAATGGGTTAGACGGGCAAGTATGTAGAATGCAGGGTATTTTGTGGGAAAGATTACTGTAGCACTGCACTGCCCTACTGTACACACAGACTGTCTACTGTTCGGAGGAAGGATGCAGGAAGTTACGGTGGGCTTGGTTTTTATTTTTAGTAGTAAGTACGACGAGGCATACGGCTTGAGGCTGACGGGCTTCACATACCATCGCGCCCTCCCTTCTTTTCCCACTTTCCCCGCATTTCATCTTTTCTCATGATTGCCTTCACGTCCATCCACTCTATTCTGCCCGAGTCTTAATGCAATAAAACATTACACAAGTCACGACTTTCTCACCCTCCTCACCTCCATTCCATTCCAGCCTATCTGTCCTTTCTTCTCCTTCCGCCTTTCCTCCTTTCAGTCTATGATGAAATGGCCCAGTATGGAAGGAAGGAAGGAAGGAAGGATCCTGAGGGCCGAGGCATATGTGGCATGGGTAGCGGTCAGCTTGGTCGGAACCACACGAGGCGAAATGGGAAAAGGCAGCTCTTCCAAGGAGCAGAAAACAGTTGTTGTATGTATTAGAATCTCAAAACTATTGACTAGTCCAGATAAGCCTGACAAGGGAAACACTTGGAGCTTTTGATGTCCCACTGTGGTGACTCTACTACGTTACCACAACATGTGGCAAAGGGAAAAGGACGCTTCTTCGCTCCACTTCCAGTCCTAATGTATACATGTACGCATTCCTCTTCCGACGGAGATCCTGATAATACTCCTTGTATCTAGTGCTTTCGTCGGCTTTATAGGGAGTATAGGAGGCAGTAGGCTCTTTGGAACATAAACAGAGGCATAAACGTAGGTATTTCGTGGGGGAAAAGCCTTGCTCTAACTCTAAGTGAGACTGTAAGAAGTATTTGATGGAAAGTAGAAACTACAGTCAAGTTTACAGATATCTCTCCAAGTTGTTGTTCAAAGTTGAATGAAATTTGGTGGGCTCGCCGGAGGACATGGTACAATTGCTATAGGTATGTATATACCTACGTAGCTCAGTGGAAATTTCAATGAGATTCCCTCCAGAGTTTCACACAACGACGAGACTATTCAATAAATCAAATCTATCTTGTAGTGTTGTGAGAAAATTCATCCTATTTCCTAAAATAACAACAACTTATCTATTCGGGAGAGTGTGGTTTCACACATATGTGGACTCACAATACTTTTCCCATTGTCATATTTCAAAGTTTGACTTGGCTGTAGTTCCTTCCAAGTCCAAGACTGTGCTCCCTTATCACGAGACAGCCTCCATATGCTATCGATTTACTGCCTTCCTTACAGGCTCCGTCATCCCATAAATAAGTGGCTTCCAATCTAGTCCCATGCAGTCTGGTCAGAAAAATTGTAATTTTAATCATAGCTACTATAACAAAACGTATACATATATACATAAAGAGGGGGATCCTGGTAATTATCGTTGCTCACTTTGGTTGCGTCAGCATTACGAGGTAAAATGTGGAAGGTCGTGCTCCAGTTTATCTTTTCGAGCTTAATTATAAATTGGAGGACGTGTGAGAGATAGTGGAGTTTATAGTGTCACACGCACGACACACATGAGCCCTAGCTCGCTCATGTGCGCAAAACCTAAACAAAAAATTTGCATGGTATTCTTGCCCTCCATTTTAAATTCGACTGCTCATTGCAGTAGGTATGTACATATGTACATAGTGTGGAGCGTGGGCTGATTTTATTTTAGGACTGAAACAATGGGACGGGCTGGCCAAGGAGAGTGAAAGTAAAAGGCTTATTGTGAGTGTGAATGGAGAGACACGCGAAGGATTATTGAGAGAGGCATTCATACGCTCTACATTTCCTTTTATTTATACACTTGTCTACACGCAATGCACTCAGATAAATCTCTATACAACAGTTAAAAGCAGTCCCATCCCCATCTCCATCAGATCCTATTAATCAAGTTCAAAGGGGGAATGCATGGAAACTTTTCCAAATACTGTGAGATTACAATCCTAGAGCCTTACCTGTCCCTTCCCTCCCCGCTCTCTTGAGATTAATGAAAAGTTCTCGAGAATAATTCATTGATGGGAATTATATGAATCCCAGGTTTTTACACAAACAAAAGCACCTCCAGCAAAATTAGAACCAATTACCTTACAAGAGCAACAAAGGAAAACAACCCATAACAGTCAGTGCATTCTATTAGGCTCAGGTCCATAATGCACTGAACACACGTACATTGTGTTGTAGTTGTGGTCCAATGAGTTTAAGACTATACTTTCAATTAAATTTAAGTTGGAGCACTTCCACCTCAGTGCTTTCCAGCTTTGCTTTCTGGATTGTTTTGGGAAGGGCTGGGCTCCTGAAGACTTTGCTTCTGGATCTGTACACACAAAAAATGACCCTTCAGTGTGAATCCACCGTATAATATCTTTGTGTAGTTTGATCGTTTGTTTTGTTTACAACAAGTTACAGCATTCCTTTGATGACTGCGTCGGGCTTCATCGGGTTTTATTTTAAGATTCGAAACCGGAGTGTAAGTAAGTCAGCTCTCCCTCACAGTCCCTTTACAGATAGACTCAATCACTCGGTTTTCTGTTGGCTCAGAATCATTTTGATTTATGTGAAATGATGGATGGATATGGAACTGAGCTGGATTTTAGAATTTGGAGCTGAGCTCACGCTCCCATTTACAATTACGACCGCGATTATGATTAATGGTATTTATTTTGTTTACGATGAAATAATGCTTTAAACATTCGGGAAGGAACATTGCGTTCCGTATGATAAAATGCGTACCACCCATCTCATGACTTATTATGGCTACTGTAATGGAAAATTTTCAAATTCTCTAAGTAACCTGGGAGGAGGCTTACGACGAGATGCGATGGGAAGGGAAGCGTGTAAAAAGTAGTGTGTGGGGTTTGAAAACAAAGCTCTCTCTCTTCATTTCAGTAGCTTTACTATGCCTTTTGCTACATTTGACATGCGACGATGCGATGGGAGGATGGCCACCTCTTCCTTTAAATAATAATACAAGTTCCTCTCGTCCTCTTCTTATCACAGACATTATTCAAAAGAGAGTTAAAAGTCCATGACGTAGAACAGCACTAGTCCATTAGTCCATATGACTCGCTCAATACATAATTAGTGTCCTCGAACCAACTTTCCCCTCACTGAATCATTCCTCTCACTTCTTTTACAAGTAATTATGGCTCATAATCCATAGTCTTCTTTTGTAGTTTTTATAAATTGCTCCTTAATTACCTACGTAAGAGTGGAGAAGTTCTAACTACACCCTTTCAACTTTATACTACTGTCGAGTCAGTAAAGTGTCCTGGGAGGGACTCAGCTCTGATTCTATTCTAATTTTCCTAATGTACTTTCATTCAGATGGGAATTTTGTACCATGAAATCCAGAATTTTAAGAATTTTAAGAAATCCGCACTATATTTTGACGCGAATCAGTAAGCGTTTAAGGTAATATTTGGCTATATGTAATGTACACGCAATAACTAATAAGCCCATTCGCAAATGCGAGAGTTTATTTTGCTTAAACTTCCTGTAATCGAAAAAGAAACTGAGAAGTTTGTGCGTTTTTTTAAATTTGCTAACAAATTTTAACATTACGGAAATAATTGCTGTTCTTGTGACACTTTTTTCACTGCAACTGTAGTGATGCAATGGCAAGTTTCTTTATTACTTGTACGGTACACTAGTGCACCAAGCATCATCTTTTGAATTTTATTAAACTGATGATGATCATACTTTCACTTTTTAAATATAGGTACTTGTTTTAAAGCCTTACTTCTTTGTATAATTTAATTTCTACATCTAATCAACAATGTTCGTCCTATAAACTACATTATGCCTAGGTTTTAGTTATTCATTCGTTTCCCATTCCATGCATTAGTGGTTACGGGAAAGGTTACCAAAGACTATTTCTGTAGACTACTTTGTTTCTAAAAGCCATTTACGTTTTGCAAGTTCCTGCACTTCCATTACATTTGTTAAATTTTACAGTTTTTCTTGAGACCATTGATTAAAACAATAAAAGCTTTCACACGCTTGAACTTGCTATAGTAATTGCAGTATGAAATCATTTGTTTTATGGTACATCTTGCCAAATAATAAATTATTTTGTAATGTACACTTCCGACAAACTAGTCTATATACTTTTATGAAATTCAAAATTGTGGGAAGTAGTATACCTATACCTATACAGCCCTGAAAGAAATCAAAGTAAAATATGTAGACGTTATATTTTGCCGTTACAGATGGTAGAAGGAAGTACTGGATTGGTAACATCTTATTTTACAATAGGAAAGAGTGTGCACATGGAAGGTAGCATTTTTACTACATGTAATCGTAGCAGACTTCCATGTAGAGTTGCCTCCAGTGTGTCGGGAAAGGAGGACTTAATCGGCAACAAGGGAATCGTAGTTGAAGAAGAAAATCCTAGCAAGTGTATGGAGAATTCAAGTGGAAAATTATCATTCCTTTCTCTTGCTAGGAAAGTGTAACATTGTTTAACGATAGTTTGAATGGTTGGAAAGATCAGAGAACTGGCTCAGTTCTCAACGAATGGATGTAGGTACTAGTACTTTAACATTAAGGCTTAAAAAGGGCAGCAAGGCTGCACAACAGCAATAAATTATTGGGCAGAAACAATGGAGGTAGATACATTTCTGATCCACGCAATTTTAGTTAGTCGAGTCGAGCATTTTGTTATTGACTAGCAGTGAAATTCAAATCCCAAGCAAATATTTTGACATTTCTTGTATGAGTGCTCAAATTTTGATTGTCAATTTGTACAGTTGTAGTAGGCCTTATCAAAAATACGGATGCTCCCGACTTTCTCTCATATTTTCACGTTTTCAGGGCCTGAGACTCTGAACACACTGGGTGTCTCGTTTGCCTCTGCTGTATGCATGTTGCTGTTGCTGTTGCTGTTGATGCGGACATTTCACAGTAAAATTGATTTGATAGAATTTCCGTTTTAATCTGTTGGACAGTTGAACTAGATTTCTTCTCAAGCATGGAAAATTGAGATTATTTTCCAGCCCGGGCTCAAGGCATACTTTTTGTAGCAGTTTACATAGATTCATCAAAGTGCCAACAATATTATCCGTACGGGCTTAACATGAGAATAATTACCAGCCCAGCTCATTCCCAAACTTGTACCATTTATGTGGAATCCTCTCAAATCTATGCTAAACTTAAAAGCACACAATTTATGAGGCAGTACAGTGCAGTGTGGTCTTATTCCGAGGAGGAGATTGGTAGTTTTTGTACTGCGGAGTGGAGAATGAGGAGAAATCGCGAGCCAGCCATTGCCAAAGGGTTTAAATGAGAGATTAGACTCAGTCATCCTTAATAGCTATAAATACACATACGGAAACGATATATAATTAGAGTTTCAAATTCAAACCCACTATGACTTTGACTTATGCAGCAATAAAACATGACTTTATAGCTTTGAGACTTTCACTTCACACGTTACTACTCCCCTAATTATAAGCTCTGTCTGTAAATTTGAGTATTCCCACTGCTGCTCCCTGGTTTGAGCTCAACATTAAACGATTGTAATTGTAAGTGGCAGTCAATTAAGTAGAAAAAGAAATGTAATTTTTGCTACTTCACCCAGGGCAGTTGAGAAATGTTCTCGTTGTAATTAAATATATACATGGTGGTCATAAATTTTGCCGTAATTTCCAACTTAGTTTTGGCAAGACTTTAAAACTCGATACTTTTTGCACATCATTTGTTCCTAGTAGAAAAAAGGATCTAGCCAATGCCGCATCTACGGATTTTAAGAGGCGCCAAAAGTTTAAGTATCCCACAGGATAAGCATATACTGTATATGTATATCTCTAGTGATGGAAATGTGTGCGGTTGCGGGAAATTGAACCAGATCGAAGCAGCGATGAGGAAAAAAAGGGCTATAAAAAAGCCGAGTGAGTAGGGAAAGGGCAGTACGTTGGATTTCCAAGTGAAGAGTGGATCGTAATTAAGTTGGATGTTGAGGTTAGGTGAAATGTGAATGAATCCTTGTGACAATAGACAGGAGCTGAGGAACTGGTGAAATGTTGCATATTCCTGGAATGTAGATGGCTGGATATGGGAATTCATGGGACGGCTGAGCCCATGGAAACGATAGGGGTAGGAAAAGACGAGGAGAAAGTGTGTCACTGGAGTGAAGAAATGTTCTTTGTGAGAGCTGGGTAATGTGTGGACGTCAGCAAGTTGAAAATAGAAGCGTGGGAAAGTGGGAATTAAGGAGGGAAAGGAGGGTGAAGCTGGAGAAAGTGCCATGGAGTGAACTGGTCGGCATCCAAGAATTTCCACGGGTTGCAGAAGTGGCGATGGAGACAAGATTAGATTTTCTCTTTTCCTCTGTTTCTTTCTTTCTTTCTCTCTCTCTCTGTCTGACGGTGTGATCGGTAAGATATTGAGTGGTGGGAGATGAGACGGAAGGAAAGAATCTGGACGAGCCACCCATTTACATGTTCACGTCGTCAATCTGAAGGCGGCTCCATCATCACCACCACCGCCGCCACCACCACCGCCACCGCCACACCACCATGGACTGCCCTGGCATGGGCGCCCACTGACACAGTCTGCTTCCCTCTCACCAGTCATAAATAATTCGGGCAGTTCGGATTTCGGCATCTACTGAATTCACGCTTCCGTTCATCATCCACATGCATCCCTTGAGTGTGTATGTCTGTTTGTCTGCTCGGTTTCCTCCCACCGACTGCGTCCTCCATGTGTCCCATCCAATTCCTCTGTATAGGCCTTTATAGATTCTTTCACTCAAAAATACTTGACTCGTTTTTGCCCCTGTATAGATATAGTTATTGAGATTTCATTCCCGCTATATCCATTATGCATCCCCAGACTCCCTTCAAACTTTTTACGCTCCTTTACTTCCTGGGCTGTGTGGAGAGGGAACTCTCTCGGATGGAGGACAAATATATTGGAGGGGGAAATGGGGAAAGCTATCGCTTCTGTGGCAGAAACCATTTCGTCATGATACGTTTCCCTCTCCCATTACATAACATTGGATTTCTTCCTCGCCGATATTTCTCCAATGCTGGGGCAGTAGGATGTCTACCTACGGGATGCACATAACCCATTCACCTAGCCCAGTACTACACATAAGGAACTACCCCACCTAGCTCCGCACTCTCCTGCCTCCTGTACATGCACAAACAAAAGTTATTCTCACACGGAACGATAAAAGCCAGAGAGAAACATGTTGAGATTTCAGAGATTTGTGCAGTAGAGCACGTACGAGTATGAATTACACTTCAGTGTAAGTTATGCCTTTTCCGAGTCAATGTATATGCGCTCACTTACTTTCAAATCCAACAAAAGTAACCACGTCTTTATATCTGGAGGAGGGAAGTGAGGAGAAAAACCATTACAGCCTGTATATGCGTCCGTGTGTATAGTAACATTAACTTTTTGTGTGCTCAAATCGAAACGCTTTCCTACTGTTACCAACCCAAATAACTTACCCATATTATGGTCATTCACAGTCAGCCGAACGCCAAAATATACCATACGACACTGTATTCCATATTTCCATGCATGTAATCCTCCCTCATCGTTTTACCTTCTCTCTCCATTCCACTTCCATTCCCATTTCACCCAAGCACCTCCGCACGCCATGCATTTACCTACTATCCCTCACAACTCCTTCCGCCGTCCTCTCCATTCGCATTCCCCTAATTGACCGTGTGAACGAAAATTACTAAGAAGTTAAACTGCTAAATTAGGTTCCTCTCCAACCTTGTATAGTAACTAGAAGAAAAAATGACGTTGAAGACTCATAGCAGGAGCACGGAGGCCCAAAATAAAATTAAAATTGTTGCTTGTATATTCAAGAGGAAATTTATTCGCAATCCCAAAATCCAGCATAATTTATTCGTTCTCGCTGGGAAATGAAAAGCACCCTTAATCTATGTAATCCGACGAAATAAGTTACCTTCTAGTTAGCAACTTTCTTATTATACTCGTGTTAATCAACGCCACAATTGTACTTTCCTAGCTTCCTTTATAGGGTTACAGTTGCTACAACCTAACCAATGAGTTTATGATTTTTTTTTAGTTTTCCGGTCACACCGTTCGTTCCCATTGTGAAACTAAGAGTCTGAGGTCTAGGACGAATTTTTGCAGTGTGTACACTGTGACCGCAATTTATAATGAGATACACACGGGAGATGAGAAAGAGTGAAGAGGTCTTTCTCTCAAGTACCTACGATACTTCGAGGAGGGCTCTCATGCCCCGTGTTATCCGAAGCACTTTCGGTGCTGTGGTGCAGTGGGTGTGTGTGTGTGTGTGTCTTGAGTCCTGAGTTATGGCTGCAGTCCCAATTCGTTGTGAGTGAATGGAAAGAGTTAATCAGACCGAACCATGCCAAGAACAACTTACACCGAGTGTATACAATTTTCAGAGGCCAACTCGAGACAGTCAAGCGTGCCTCTCCCATGACGGGAAGAGACAAAAGAAGGACGACTCCTTTTTAGCCTCAATGGACTCGAAAGAAAGCCCTGTGGAACTTTTGTACCTCATTTGCCTAATCTCATCTAAACTTAGCTGACTCAAGCATGAATTCTCAATTACTTTTCTAGTTTCATCCTGTAGAGCTTTTCTAATGACTATCACGTCTCATTATTGCATACATTACAAGCAGGGCTACTGTGAAAATAGGCTTTTCAATGTCCTCTGAACATCATGTACAAAACAAGATATGCCATCTACTGTACATTTAGCATGGCGTCAACTTGAGTGCATTCAATTTCTTAAGGTCTGCTGCTTTCCCCAGGGAAAGCTTTTTACTCTGGAGAAAACTGCAAATTTTTTAATACAGCGATTACTCCATAAGAAGATACAAGGAAGAAGACGTTTAAGCGACACTTTAACTCGTGTAACTTTCGAGCCTACGGAGACAGCAAACCTCCTAACAAGCAACGGAATAAACGCTTAGAATTTGTACTTTTTTTGGAAGAATCCATTCCCAAGGCAGTTATGAGTAAGCCCTGCCTGTCACGTTCATATATATACCTATGCTACATATTCTTTTATTTTTACAACCCATCAGCATCAGCTCAGTAAATTCTCCGAAACTGTATAATTACAACCAGCATCCGCGAAGCATGATTATATAGGAAAAGACAAAACTGGGCCCTGGAAAATAAAAAATCGAGCTGAAAAATGTGCGTGTCAATTAACTCCCATTAAAATAAAATGTGCGTCACTCGTAGGGTGTAAAGATATTTGACACTGTTTGGGGAAATTATAGTGAAGTTGGTCATAAAGTAGATTGGCTGGAAGTGACAAAGCCTTTTGTGTCGGGTAAGAAGAATGGATCGACGGTAATGCGACCAGATATGGAATGGTGATGACGGCGACAAGAATGAATGATTGCTGGTTCAAGAACAGGCTAAATTCGAGTTAGGAAGTTCAGCTCATGAGAAGCTTTCCGTTTGGATAGATGATGCGGGTAGCGGGTAGGAAAAGGCGGGAGGGAAAACACAGTTGCAGTCCTAACGAAGAGAAACTCTATAAAATTTCGTACATACATATAAACCCCTAGTATACCTACTATATCACTAGATGAGTTTTCTCTCGTCTCGCGAGCCAAATGAATGAAGGAAATCGGGAGCCATGGCAGAATCTTTTAGTAGAAAAAAATTTACAATCCCTGGAAAGCTTGTAAGTTTGGGAAACAAAAAAAGACAGCGCATATATACATACATACCTACTCGCTTTCTTTTACAATGTATAAGCCAAAGGCTAAAAATATAGATGGGCTGACACCTTCCCCGATTACTATAAATAAGCTGTTTCGATGGCACTGAGGCTGATCACCACTTTATTTGAATCCGCTCGTAAAAGCATACCTGTGTACGGTCTTGTAGATCTACTTATTAGGAAGCTGAATTTTGATCACTGCATTACACTGCTAGAGCAAAATGCTTATCTACGTACGTAATCACGTTTAGTCTTACAGGCTCTTATCGTACCCCAGATGCTTTTTGCACTTCTCCCTTATCGTGTTACCCTAATGCATGTTTTAGGGATTATAAAGTAAGTATTTTGCTAGTGCTCTTGAGATGCACAATATGTATGTAAATTGGTCTATTTTTTTTGTTGAAGTTCAGATTTTACTATAAGCTGTATAGGGTTTTATCTTGCTTGTATAACTTAAGCTGAATACAATACATTATAGATTGGACCAACTATAACAATCTGAAAGTCGAGAGCTTAAATCGCCTTCGCGTATTGGGAATCATAATATTGATTCTCTAATGATGAGACTATCTCTCCCTCGTTGTAGCTCTAATGGCAAAAAAAAAATAAAACGGAAGCACACGGGGGATGAGAGTACGAAGAATCCCACTGAGTATTTCCATTTGATAGAGTTTCCCTGAATTTTGTGTGTTTGTATATAACTACAGTACTACTTGTGCTACATATGTGAACAGCCTTTTCTAGGTTTTGACTCTTAAAACAGTCTACTTATGTCGGCATATCGACAATGTTCTTGTCTCCCCGGTCCGACTCCTATCAATCACCGAAATTGGCTAACACTGTAACAGTAACTAAGTTGCTGGCTGAGTTGGCTGTCTAAACTCCAAAAAAAATCGACTTGTGTCACCCCACATGGCACACACAGTTTTCTCAATTTATTCTTCGTCCTCCCTTCCATGTACATATATCCAGCCCCATCCGCAGTTCGTTTGCCATTTTGGATACTATGTTTCTATGCGTACGGGTATAGCTTTATTAGCTGTATGAATTCCCTTAAAACTGATCCGAAAGCTAGAAATAACCTACATCTGTTTCTCTCAGCTTCTCAGTAGTTTTAATGTTTCAATAGTTGAAAGCAATAGATAATACTAAATCTTTTATCGTATTAATATAACTTCTTCATATTAATAACCTTTATTGCTTACATTTTAAAATTACGAAAGAAAGCAATAACTGATAGTGCCCAAATTAAATTTTTCCCTTAATAAACTTGGGGAGGCAGTGTCTATAATGGCCCAGTGTGGACATTAAAATCAATATTTAATTAATTCTTAATTTAAAAGAAAACTAACCAAAATGAATGTGAAACTTAACGTTAGGGGGCATTAAATGCGGCCGTGGCTGAGAATATAGGAAAGAATTGGCTTATTCCATCCTTCACTATGTAAACGTGTAGCTACTTAATTGTTTTGCCTTTCATTCAGTCCTTTTCCCGCTTTAGCATTTGTTCCTAACAGGGCAAAGAAATGAACGCACATGTGCTAATTATAGTCGGAATCAAAAATGGTAAAAACTTCAAACTTCCTATTTTTCATGTCATGTATAAAAAGTACATACAATGAATAAAGTCAAGCAGCCTCGGACCAAAGACGTTTACTTAAGATTAGTTTCTAAATAATAACAATCGCTTTTATTACTTTAATTTGCCACGGCGAAGAGAATCATATTACCACCACAACATGACTTGTTGAGTTTGTCAGGATTTGTGTAATTATTACATAGGTACTTCATAACAACAAAACAAACAGTACATAAACAGCCAGCACAAACATATGACTTCTTGTATTACAATTGCAATAGTTAACATTAACAACATTTTTTGAATAAATATTTGAAACAACAACATGAATAATTCGTTACAAGTGTATGACATCACCCACAAATCATTTCAAAAGTGTACATTTAACCTCCAACATATATTTAGCTCTTAAAAAATATAACAAAAATTAAAAGAACAAAATGGAGACAAACAGTTTAACATTAATCAACATGTATATAGTATATACGTACTAGTATGAAATATATGAAACTGCAGTTCACATACAAAACTTTATTTCATGTCTTACTACCAAATAATTATACGTATAGGGATTCGGAAAACAACAAGGACATCTTTGATGCCATGATGATTAATCAGTGATGCATACCACAATTCAACTTTCCCGTTCTTACCACTGAATTATGGTCCGGAAAACAGAAAAGATGTAGCACTATAATCCTAATAAAAAAACTAACGACAAGGATATGAATAGCATAAATTTCGAAAACAGTCACCGTAGCTCTCTACTTCACAGTTTATCGTCGTGACAAAGATTGCGTCTCATTATGTCGGAAACTGAAGGGTATTTTACCAGCTACAGCCACTCCACATAGAAGCTCAGTTTATCTAAATACACTAGAAGCACCGTTTCAGAAGGTTTTCATGTCGACCAGTTTGGGAAGCTGATGCTTTATTATGTATGCACATACATGTAGGCCACGTCGTTTCACGTTCTCTCTTTCCGTTATAACTTGAACACTACAGTGAGGCTCCATATCAGGGCTTAAAAGAAAATTGCTTGTAAGATTTACATCAAGAGTAATAAGTAAATTATATTATTTTTTGTAAGAAAATTTACCGTCACGAATATCGTTTTTGGAACATCCATTTTATCTACACTTGCAGTTTTTGCTTCACCACCCTCAGACTGTGTTAACTCTATTGTCAATTTAGGTACAGGTACGCAGCCAGTCACAAGCGGAAATAAGATGTACGAAAAGTCCATTTCTTCTTGGGATTTGAGCTTCATACTTATCTACGCAACCAATCAATTTCAACGTTATTAGAAATGCAAAGGCCATACGACATATAAGCTTTAAATGTGGACGCCTTTATATAATTACATATTTTTATCAAGAACTGAAAAATTATCTTCAACGAAAAATATACTTTAAGCCGACTACGGATCTAATTAACCTAATTAATGCACAGTTAATCGCAAAGCTTTACATTTATTTGTGATACTTCCATTATTCAGCTGTGCATTTAAAAAAATACAATATTAAGCGTACACAATTTTACTAAAGAATAACAAGAATCAATCCTAAAGTAATAATATATGTCACCTTTCTCGGTCCGCCATTCATGAACGATTCATTCGAATCCATAGAGATCGAGAGATCTTGAACCAAGCGACTTCGATTCAGAAGAGTATATCGAGCTAGCATTGGCATCTTTAGTTTACCATGGCCATTGTTGGAAAAGTCTGCTTGAAGATACAAGGGACTAAACCGATTCGATAAAGGTATCACAGGTACATCAGTTTTCGTCGTAAATCTGTCATTTGCTTCCATTCTAGAAATAAAAGAATATAAGTTTTTGTCCCTAAAGTAAGCTCCAAAATAATTTTCAGCAGACCTTTTTCCCTGGGTCAATAGTCAGCATTCAGCAAATAATTGGGAAACTGTAACTGTTTGATAAAAGTACGGTTCTAAAAATAAGAGGTTCTGGTGTACTTTAACTTTTTCAATAAACAAACTATGCCATGTAAAACATTTGTATGTAAATGAGGCTTACCGCTTCCAAACGATTTCCAAATGACCAAGAGACCCTGCATCTACCCCAGACGCTGACATGAAAAACAACAGATCTGCTTTTTCCCCATCCTTAAGGACGGTATCTTTGATTTGTTCACTCTCCATTGATTTAAGCGAGTAGCAAAAAGACTGCAAGAATAATAGTTTATTTTTAAATAGCTGTATTTGTATTACTAAAAAGTAAAAGGTCAAGATTTAATAATAAGATTATTTTACGAAATCTCCCAATAAATGACTAAAAATTGAATGTACCTTTACATTTAGTACAGCGCTTATCAATTTGAGTGTTGTTTTGGAAATATTGGTAACAGTAAAACTGAGGCAAAATTCATCCCCAATGGAAATGAAATCTATTTTCTCAGCCTGTCGATCATTGATTGCCTGAGTAACATCGAATGGTCCAAGAACATCAATAGATTCTTCATATTTTATTGTTAAAGCTTGATGATGGTTATCAAAATATTTCCCCTATTGAAGTGAAGCCATAAATTAAATTCTAAGAACAGGTACACATTATAGTCATTATACACAAATTAATAAAATAATTAGGAATTCAATCTCGGTTTAAATTAGTATCGTATTAACCTCGATTCCAAGTTTTAACTCGGTTTCAGACGGGTTCAGAGTTTTCATGTACAACGTGGTTTCAAGTGTATCTCCAGCGATCAACTTATCTACTTTGTTTACGACCGTCACACTTCCGGGAAAATATTTTTTCTCTGGATCAGAGCTAAGAACGATTCCTGGAATGAAAATATCAGTAAATCAGCTCATTTTTTCAGCTCAAGACCACACATGCGCCCGATGTTTATTTTGGGTTTTTTTGTTCACATGTTATGTTGTAACAGAAAAGGTAATATCTGGACTGAAAAACATACGTTGAGCATCAGCACCAGCTAACGAGTAAGTACACATAAGCTTGGTGTAATCAAAGTCATCCTTATTGAGCCAAGAGACTTTTACTCTGTACCATTCGTTGACTAATGCAGAACCATCGCGTACCATTTTGGCTTCCAATGATGGTTTTGGTGTTTCAACTTTAATCGATGTTTGTCGACGCTTCGTCTTCTCTATCCGAGAATCATCAATCCTGCAAAATACAAAAAATACAATGCTGAAGTCAAACCAAAAATATCATATAAAACTACTTGGTAATGACTGAGCGAATGATCATAGGTATGGATTTACTTATATTTCTTCTAAACTGATTTTGAATAGCGCCTGCAAAATTAATATCAAAGGTTTTTATATAACGCAACTAACCAAAATGATGGATGACTTGACAGCACCAACGAGTTATGCAGTATAACCGAACGATCTTCTTGACCAATATCAACAAATGCAACTTGAATCTGAATAGAATACCATATCGTTATTCCCATATAAAAAAATTAAAAAATGGATGAATAAATACGTAACCAGATTTTTTTTACAGTATGATTTATTTTGCGAAGCCGTAGGCTTACCTGAATAATTTTTCCGATATCACGAGAAAATAGTTTAAATTTTAATTGTAGTTCCTTCACTTCCCCAGGCTGGAGAGTGACGTCACATGAGGCTTCAATATCCTTGTACTCCACTATATTCATTCTGACAATGCCATACTTGCGCACGTGGATTTCATGTTCGCTCTGATTCCTTCACACATAAAATATTCGTCTACCAGAATATTTCACTTTTGTAAAATAACTTTACTTAAGAATTACAATTTTAAAGCCCGTTACCTGAGTTCAAACCGAATATCTGCAAACTGAGGATGCGTAATTGCGTCTTTTACGAAAAACACATTGAAGTTTAATATGCAACAGTCGTGACATTCCACGTACGACTTAAAGGGTTGACTCAGGCTATTTTGCCAATTTTCTAATTTAATTTCGCATCCTTCTTCAACTAGAGGCATCCGCCCTTCCATTACGGCTTGGAACTTAGTCCATAGATTTTTCGTTTTTTGCTCTTCATTAATTAAATCAATTTTCATTAGAACGATTAGAAAGTTCAAATAATTCGGGATGTCTCCTTCACAACACGCAGCTCGAAGTCCGCATTCGGCTACACTAAGAATAACTTTGTTCCATTTACTGTAGCTGAGTTCTCTTAGGACATGGGTCATCAGCAATATGCAGTTCTTGTAATCTTTGGCAGCATAAAATTCCATACCCATCGATGCCACTGTTGAAAAGCACCAGGAATCCATCATCTCGGTTCTTCACAATTATTAAAACGAAAGTAGTGGTTAAATTTATTCATTGCTAATTAATAACGCAACATACTTAGCTGGCATCTTGTCCGTTTACGCTTTGTGTCTTTACAGAAATCAGATGCAACTCCGAGGTGTTTTATTATAGAACCCTGAAAAAATCACAGATTAGACAGACATATGGAGACTTACTTCGAGATATGCTTGACTATGAAAGTATTCATTGGCTAAATGCAATTCGGTCTCACGCAGCATAAAATGTAGTCAATTAGACCGTCTGTTCGAGAGAATATTTAATTACGTACTGAATGATTTGTGATGCTCTCGAGATACTGTAGCAGCGCAATCGCTCGAGGATCTTCTTGATCATTTTCCAAGGTAAATGATTCAATTCTCCACGGTCGCTGGCCTAAGAACGACAGCTCGACTTCGCCTTTAAATGCGGCCATATCAGGGGGCCAAACAGGCCGTTTCTAGAAACAAAGACGAAAGAATAAACATTACATCACTAATTTGTTAGTACTGCGACAATTAAAATTTACAATGACTTTCAATTAACAAGTCAGCATTAATTAATTAAATCCGACTTACTGATCCACACTGGCTAATTAATCATGTTATAACCCGCACATTTTTGAATAAGGACTTGTTATATTTATAGCGACAGCGAAGATGTTTTTGTATCTAGTTTATTTGTATTTATATTTATTTTATAGCAAGCAGTCATACATTATTGTTAATAGTACACCTTGATACATATACAAATAAATTTAAATTACGTAGCTTGGTCGCCTGATTGAAGGCAACGTAAAACATGAGGTCTCATGAGAATCAAATATCATACATACCGATAATTTTTAGTGCAGGTTAAGGCAGTCAAACATGGATTTTCATATTTTAAAATTATTTGTGCTAACCACAACAAGATTACGCGAATTTACAGAAATCAATAAAAGCTCTTTGTTTAAAGACCTTTTGTGACGGGTAATTCCCCTAAATTAAAACAATCACACCAAAACTTTAAGCAGAATTGATATCCTAAGTACAGCAAATAGAAATGCAGCATTTACCATTTTAACTTTAGGAAGTATCCATTTATTAAAATACTCTTTTCTTTTCTCTGCATAACGCGAGGCAGTCAAAAAGTACGCAACTGGATCAGGAAAATTAGCCCCAATGCGGTACTTTACAGTTAATAATTCCCCATACAGGTGATACCTTCAACGACAAATCACAATTAAAACTAAATCAGTTTAAACATATAATACGATGAAACATTATGCTCTTAAGTAAAATTAATGCTCTGAGCAAATTTACTCACTGTTGCTCGAGCCAGGACAAATGCTCAAATAACAGGTCACGGTTTCCTTCAAGTTTTTGATAAGATCTAATATGAGTGGCAAACTGCTCTTGCGCTTTGTCTTTTGAATCCTTTACATTAGAACTTAGTAAGCACAGTCTACAGATTCGATAATTCAGTACTGATGCTACGACTTTTAATTCCTGAACATTCGCTTCTCTCATTTTTACATTCAGGAGAGCATCATAGGCAGCTTGGTAGTGACTAAAAGACGAAAAAACAGAAACTATAACTTAGTCATGCACACTACTTTTAACACATAGTCATTAAGAAAACGACACACGGTTTAAAAATTTACGTGAAATATAGCTATTTAAACAAAAATTATACACGAAAAGTGAAATAATAATAATACGCATATCTTACTTACTTTAGAGAAGCTTCAAAGTCAGACAGCATTTCCTGGAAGAATGCAATTTTAAAGTTGTATCTAACAATCAAGAGTGTGTGAGTAGCCTTTTCTTTCATCACCATTATTTTCTTTATACGGGACTTGTAATAAGTCTCAGCTTCATTTTCTATCCTGCATGGTCATAATCATGGTAAATGTCACACACTTTCACTTACACAATAACAATAACCAAGCACCCTATTAATTTAAATAAAAAACAAATATGGAATTACCTTTTTATATACGCTTGAATTCTATCTAGATGTAACTGCGGTAAAACAAATAAATATTTCGGCAAAATATCGGCTGCCGCACATAATGCAGACGCTTTTTCTGTCGTAAAGTCATCCGCTCCCGTTGATTTAATAAGCATCACTAGAACTTGTGTACCATGAGGACTGACGTCAGCTCTGAAAAATGAAGCAAAGCGATACTATTACTATCCTAAAGCCAATTGCTAAAACGCAGGAAATTCATCACATTAATTACTCGACTTACTTCAGAGATTTTATCCTTTGAGCATATTCAATTTTTTTTTCATTCCATTCCGAGCTAGCCCAATTCAAATCAAAAAATAAAATTGCAACCGAAGGCACATCGTTAAGGTGCTTAGACGCCCAGTTTGATTTAATTATACCATGGGGAACGTAGCATTCCGCTAATTCATTCTGTAAACAATGAAGGAATACTTGTACGAACAACTAAAATCATGTTTTCTTACAAATTTATTTAAATATTTTACTACATGTAGCGATGTAGGTACACTACAATTATTATTTAACAAGCTTCTTACTTTAGGCTTCTTCGGGACACACAAGTGGTTGCCAGGAACAATTTTATAGACAGGCTTAAAATGTTTGGTAGGATTTTGTAGGTTTAAGCTATCCCAGACGCCTCGGTGAACCGATATATCCAATCCAACTAAATGCACAATAGGATGGAAGCTAACAGCTAGATTTGGCGGAATCTTGAATGGACAAAACCAACTTGGAATCAAAGCATCGTTCTCAGACATTGTTGCTGAAATACAAAAAATGTTTTCAATTATACAACGAATTAAATTTGTCTTCAATTCTGCTGACCAACGCAACGGGCAGCGTTCAGCATTAGTCTGCATCACGAAAGCAATATTAAAATAATAAAATAGAAGGGTATCACAGCTTCCCACAGTGTTAACTTTTTACCGTTAGCCGTATTTGGAACAATACTAACAAACTCATATCCCTACGTCATAAAAGTAAATATCGAATACTACATGGTTTTGCAGTATACTACACCAAAATTTTTAACGCATAAATTAATAACAAACTATAATTTTTTACAACCTTAAACATTACCTAGCTACTAAAAACTCATTCCGATAAAAAAGATAATGATAAACCATTCAAATTGCATCTTTTCTGTAACGATAAATGAAGAAACACAACTGACAACCACTTTCAAATTTTGTTCTGAGTAATTCTGAGTTAAGTTCGTGAAGAATCCACATTTATAACTCACTTCAATAGGACACCTTTTTTGAAGAAACTGCGCAATTTCCAGAGCTAAAAGACTCAAATTACAGCACAGCTGCACAGATGGAAAAAATATAGAATGCTGCATCCTTAGTAATCCTTACAGTTTGGAATTGCAAACCGTGACTGACAGTTTATCATTAATGATTAATTCCTATAAAAACACTATTAAAAACTAACAATATTACTTACGTTTGTTGATGCGGAAGCCCGTTAAATTGGACCCACACTCAACAGTTATTAAATTACTACGTTAGAGTTACTATACGTAAGTCACGAAACATTTCCACAAGTCACAAGTTGCAAGTTAGATGTTAGACGCAAATGTCAGTTCGACGAAGAACTTCTTCGAAGGGAGTTGATCTGTTGAGATGAGGAGATGACTTTGTTTCGAGATCCAAAAACTGTGAAAAGTCAAATACAACCTCTTCACTGACGTCAGGTGATGACGAACACTTTCGAAATAGGTTTTTCATCTTTGGCAGACATAGAGAGACACTATGGCTTACAATTTGAGGTTTAAACAGATGAATTTAGTCGTTGGATTCATTTAAGGACAGACTTATTTACTAAATGAAAGTTAATGAAGTGCAAGTCATTAATTGCATTGATAAAGAATTCGAGATATATTAATTTATCGATTTATTATCGATTTATTATTGATCATGTGTGTTTTGTTTATACAGACAGACTACCTCTAAACTGTCAATCTTTATTTAGTTCTGCCATATTCAAAACATTCATTAGGCAAAAAGTAATATAGACATTATTAGATTGTGGTAACTGTATCATTGTGCATAATTAGATACTTACCAATTTAACCTATTCGAGACTGGGAAACCATGGATATAGAAGGCTATAGAGAAGCGCATTTTCTAGAAATTAATTTTTTCAAAACGGCCAAAATTAGAAATAACTTTTTCAAAATCATTCAAAACAAGAAATTAAACATTTTTTAAAAGTTCAAAATTAGAAATTAACATTTTTAAAAAGATGTAAAACTAGACATGAGCGCGAAACGACGAAAACAATAAACTAATACTTTCAGAAAGCTCAAAACTAGAAATTAGTAGGTACTTTCAAAAAGGTCAAAATTAGAAATTAACACTTTCAAAAAGACGTAAAACATGAAATTAACACTTTTAAAAACGTCAAAAAAAGAAATTAACACTCTTAAAATGATTTAAAACTAGAATTAGTACCGTTTCGAAAAGGTTAAAGTACCGTCTTAATCACTTGATGTGTCTGTCTCAAAGAATAATAAGAAATATAATTAAAAATTTAAGTCGAATTAAGTTTAAGTACTGCCAATGTCCATTTAAATGATTGGAAAGGAAAGAAATGTGAACGCTGGGTCGGAATAGCTATAAACATAAAATACTTATTTTTGATAAAAATCATCGGTCCGAGTACAGGGGTACATACACGGGTACGAGGTACTACTATGTATACGTAGTGAAAAAAGGTTTTTTGTTGTAGGTAGCCTCCAATTGTCCAATTGCGTTTGGACTTATAAATGCTTTAAGTTAACTTGGAATTAATTAAAACTATGATAGTTCCAAGGCAAATAGAATAATAAGGTAGAGACAATCTGCTAGGGGATCGGCGCCCCTCTGTCCTGACGTCACTCGGCGGAGACTATTACCATGCTTCCGTTACCCCAGTATAGCGCTTCAGAGGCAAAACCGTAGTAGATGGCTTATATTACTACAAGAGATACGCCGTTTTGCAACTCCACTAAGGCTATGCTGTCAAAGTATTCTGAGTCTTACGAGAAAATAGTAATTTTAGTATGTACCATTGTGCAACAGTGAGTTTTAATAAAGTTAATCTGGTCGTTGATGTGTGTAATAGTGTAAAGAATATTAAAAGCAAGTATTAGTTTTTCATATGTATCTCATAGTTTTCGCCATTCCGAAATAATTTGCATGGTTTTTCTTAGGCTTGTGTCAATACGGCAAATTAAACCACCTAAATAGTCGAGCAGGGAGAACAAAGGATTAATAATACATATTGCTTTCTAAATCTCCGTTTGAGCACAAAAAGTCCCAGAGAGAGAGAGAAAGACGAACTTTATTAACAAAACAAAGTCATCACTGTCCTCCAACGAGGATAGCCCAACGGACTCGCCGTTAAAATGTCTTCTAGTAGACCTGAACATACTACAGTAAATACAGAGGCACCGGTTCTATGCTGGCTCTGTATATAGTTAATTAATATTTATTAATTATTATTATATAATCAACATCAAATGTTTTTCCTAATTATTTTTTAAAACGTCAAGACTTTTACATCTGGAAATTCTGGAATCATCGAGTCATAATCTAAAATACCTAATTTAATTATATTATAAGTAAGCTTGTTTCGTTAACATTTACATATTGCCTTGCCGCTTATTGTTCACAGAACTCAGACAGAAAAAATTCATTTCGTCGTTGCGGTGGGTTGCAAAATTAAAACAACCAAATTGATTATCATTTTATGTGAAAAAAAATTACTACGCTATAATTAATTATTTTATGACTCCCAATCCCAGCTCGTATATATGTATTTGCATCTTGCATTCCTGGGCACTACAATATTTATTTTAGACGTTCATAATGCGAATGTGTAATTACATGCATTATGCATAAATATTATTTACTTTTTGTTGTTTACAGAATTCATATTTCATGCAATCTAATAATCTATGTACTTAAGTATGCGCACACAAAGGCAAAAGCATAAAGTGCAGATGTATACACAGGTAGGTACCTACTTACCTACTCTCATCTGTCTAGTTTTGTTGCAATCCGACGATGGCGCTAAATTCCTGATTGACTCGTAGCCATTACATGATAAAAAAAGGTACATTATTGGTAAAAATAAACAAAACATAAAAAGTGAATATTTAGTTAATTTATTAAAAAATCACACTCTTGTCTATATGACATATCAGAGGTCCACCAACCAGGACGCCCTTTATAAAGGCTTGAGAACATTGTAAAATGTATAAATACGGATAATCTGTGGGCTGCGATACTTGGAATAAATTCACAGAAGATTCAAATTGCAGATTAATTCTCCCGAACATTAATTATGCAAATTGAAAAACGTCAATCTGTGATGCCGTATTGACGTACCTTTATTTGGCGGCTACATTTTTTTTTCATGTCAACTGCGTAATTTTATTTCAAATTAAAATGAAGTTCCGTATCTACATACCATATGGAATTTTTATGCCAGTGCCTATGCATTTGTGTAGTGGTGTTAGTCTGGCAAATATTATACTAATTTCAGTGAAACATGTTCAAATTTGTCTGCATTATTAGTCACTGAATGCTAGACGCTCAATTCATCGTAATACTTGAGTATCCAAATTTCTTGCATGAATCCAAAAAGGCATTCCCAACTGTGATCGTTTTCGAATACGGGCTACATATTTGTTTGTTACATTTAAGGGAGAGATTTGTCATCAGAATAGACTCTTCAAACTTATCATAAACGAATGTACTCAACTGACCAATTATACATGGAACCTTCAATAGATCTACATATTTAATTTCACTCTCAAAAATTTGCAGTACCATATAAAGGCAGTTCCAAGGATGTTCCAGGATTTTATTTACTCCTTTGAGACTTCTTTTAGTCGTCCTCGTCATGAAATAAGTTGCTGATCGTCGATCGTGGTTTTAGCTCTGGAGTGAATTCACAAGGGCAGCATTAATATTAATTTTCATTATGTACAGCAACACTAACAGCCCAACTGATGCTTCTCGAACAAAATTAAATAAGATGACTAAGAATAATAATTATTTAACTGTATTAATACTCATAGCCAAAAGTAGTACCAAACTATAAGACTTTTGAATTATGATTGTAATGGGAGAAGATAGAATAAAACCAAAAAATACTATTTAAGAATAAATTGGCAAACAACGCAAAATCACTGAACAACAAACCAACCTATGATTCATCAAGAAACAAGATACATTTTTGTGCACAATTTAATACTAAACTAAAAGATCAAGTAAGTAGATACATGGAAAAAGTTATGATATTATATTTTGCTAGTTTGTAAAAACTTCCCAACAGAAACGAAATAGCCTTTCAGCAGCTTGCTCCTGCTCCTTAAAAAGAGCCATTGCTGATTCATCAAATCCTTACTAGTTAATATTTTTTGCACACTAATGTCATTATTTGGATTGTTGTTGGCTAAAACCAACATTAGTTACTACCTTTTCTGATGGAGGATGATTTTTTTTACCACTTTAAACTTCAGTATGACCTTGTTATGGCAATAGCTTTGACTGACAGTCCACCCTTCAGGCCAATTACTCATAGTTAGCTTGGATTCTAACAAAGATGATTTGTTCCAGGAAGCAGGAAACAATCAATGTTTTAGTCAAATGGCTCAATTAATTGCTGTTGAAGTAATGCGCAAAAAATTAAAATTTTCATTTCAGCTGTCTGTTCTGGTAAGAAATTCCCAGCCGTTTCATTATGTACAAAATACAGAAGGGTACAATACAAATATCACCTTTAACCTTAACTGTAGCACATAAACTAATAAATAAAATACATATTTTTGTTTGATACAATTCCAGATTCCCTTTAGCTCTCTTTAGAACTTCGTCATGTGTACGTAACATAACCAACTAAACTAACTTATTTTTTAAAATATTGAAACTTATCGCATAAAACTCTTTGTATAGCTTTCACAGGCTTAGTATTAGTACGATGACGAGGCCGAGGACTGTACCATAGTAACTGGGCTTCGTCTTTGTGGATTCAAAGGTTTTATCAATTAGACTTTAGAAGTATTTAAAAAATAGAGCAGAAGTTCTTCCTTTGAACTCTGACAAATCCCACACTTTGCTTTCTCAGGCTGTCAGCAAAATTGAAAGTAAGATGGTTATTCCTCAAAGTTATTGAAATAATAAAAAGAAACTTGAATCTTGAATGCTGAAATGTGTTCTATAGAAAATTATTGTTTACCATTACCTATTGGTAACAGCAACAGCAAATACATACATTTGTAACTGTGATCACAGGTTGCTGCCAAACACAAATGAAGCATATTTTGCAGCAAAACAGATAATCATAGAACTAATTTAGATAAAGAACTAGAACTAAAATAGCAACAGTCCTGAGCGGTAACCCTATAGATTGCTTACTGTTATGACGCAAAATAAATACAAACTTGGTTTCAGAATTAGTAATCCTACGGCATAAGATGTAAACGTCCTTTTATGACATAGACTTCAAAGATGGGTAATCCCCGGGAAGAGAAGTAATAGTACCCGAGCGAAATAATGTATTCATGCTGTCGTGGCCGTGTCTTTAAATAAATTTATAATGACTCATATTAGATTAAAAGACATTTGATACTTGATTTTATACAATATACCATAAAAGTGCTCCCGTAGGTAGATACGAAGGTGGGTCCCCGTGTAATTTCTGTATAAGCTCACCAAAGGATTTCCAAGAGGAATGGAAAACGAGAAGAACCAGTCCAACTACTGCACGATTCCAGACTCTAAATCCTCTTATCTACTAATTAGCCTTTGAAATTCACGGGACAATACCGTCCTTTCCCCTTATGGCTAATATAAATATCCTTTCAACAATGCAATGATGAAGCGAAGTCCTTCCTCAAAATACTTTATGAATTTCTATTCCGACTGCGTGTTCAAATTACTGACAGAAGACTGCGCTTCAGACAGACTCGAACAGTTCCTAGAAAAGAAGTCCCTCCGTGATTGTCGGCCTGTTCCTTACTAGGTACTTCAGTTCCACTTAATATTTTCCACCTCAATGATCTTCTTCTTTAACACCAAGGAAGCAGCTTTCAAAAGAAATCCACTCAACTTTTTAGATTCCGGAAGTCGGCAACCAAAATGCCCAACAAAAGCGGGGGATCAAACGCATGTTAATAAAGAAGAAATCACTTCAAACTTCAAAGGCTAATTAATTATTTAATAGCCACTTAATGTTTGCACAGAATTATTTGAGTCGCATTTAAAAATCACATTTTATGGGGAAAGAATTGCTTCGGCCAGAGATAGTCGAAAACTTATTCCTTTTCCAAACTCTTCAGTTTCAGGAAAATACTGAAAGTAGAAGGTAGCAACGAAGATGAATGAGAAAGCCATGGCATGGGAGGGTGAACAAGAAAGAAATTAACTTCCTCAGTTTTGTAATTTTTAAGTATTTCTCTGCTATTTATGACAATTAAACCATAGTTTTATCCTACAACACAAGATTCATACAACTTAAATCACCTTTACTTGTGTAGGAATTAATCTCAGTTTATCGAAACATGATAAATTGGCCGTATAATTTAGGTGAGGATGCTAGTTAGTGCGATGGTGATGCAAGCAGTAAGATTTTAGGTGAAGGAAATCAGTGTTACACGAGCATCAATCATTTATTACGTAACTGGACCAGAATCAATCACTGAAGAAGGCGAGTTCTCAGATACAAAGGTAATCTCTTTCCAATATGTAACTTAGGTATTATTACATAACCTAGAAACTTTGTAGACCAAGTTCAAGTTTTTCCACGGTGTTTACGAGAGATCGTGAATGGTAAAATACACCTATTGTGAACTTGATTTATTGCCCCATTTCAGCAGAACAATCTGTAGGCTCAAGACAAAATAATTTTCTACAAACTCATTCAGTACATTAGTTTTAATTCTATTTTTGTTTCGCTTTTGAATCTTCAATTTTTTAACGATGTTTTTTATTCATCCATCTGTGTGATGCAAAAGGTGTTGAAACTTACCAATCCAAATTTCTTTCCTTGACTGTTGACTGTGTAATAGTAATAACTGAAGCTGTATAAGGTGCTTTCCATGCCTTCATCACGTACAAAGTTTTAAAGGGTTCGCATATGGAGTTTTTTTTTCTTCAAGTGAGTTACAGTCACAGTATTTGTTATTGAGCACAAACACTCATCGTGATTAGCAGAAAAGGCAAACTCGGTAGCCGGTAGCAGAGCGTGGCCTTAAACATTGAATTATATTTGCACAATTTTTCAATGCCTGGAAGTAATTACTTCGTACTTCGTACCTACTCAAATAATCGGTAAGCATGCATACATCTATTTGACTCGCCAAAATTCAAAAAACAAAACAGAAGGCTATTATGTAATGAGTGCAAAATGAAGTGTAATTATGCTCTACAGTATACTAATCTCACAGAGTATGCATAATAATAAAGCATTTCAACTCATTTGTAATTATAGTATGAGCCAGCAAATTTAATATATTCAATGATTAACTAACTAAGCAATAAACTTCTGCACAATTATTTTACGCATCGTACTTTACATAATTCATTCAAATGACAGCTCGAAAAGGAAACATTGTTCATAACTTGAAACATACAAACATAGTAGGTAGGTAAATAGTCCAGGGGGGTTGTCGAGAAGACGTAAAAATGAGCATTTTTGAACTAATATTATAATTTGTATTTTATTTTCTCCTTCCCTTCCTTGTCAATGCATCAATCCAATGCATGGTGGACTAGGTGGACGCGTCCACATGACGTAGCACAAAAACATCCTCAAGAACCTGCCAACTCTACAGCCTGCCTGTAGTCCTGATACAGGCATTCAAGGAGGGCGAGAATTTATTTCAAAAAATGTATACATATATGAAAAAATTATTCCTAGTAGAGGCAATAAGCATAAAATAAATAGTGCGCTACATTTGTTCCCTTACCCATGCATAGAAATATTCTGCTCAAGTATCGACGAGAAGTAACAATTACCCGAACATCCAATGAGCTAGCTGGTGGTGGTATCCTGTATTTCCATGTAAATCTCTTTACATCTCTCCCAAGTTTTTTTAATGCAGTATTTTTATCATTTTTTTCTTTCTCGAGTTCCTGAGGATGAGAACAGGGACTTGGTTGAGGCAGAGACAGAGACAGAGAGAGAGGGAGAGTGTGTGTTATGAGAGCCGAGTCTCAACAGCGTTACGTGTTTGATTTTTATTCAATTACTACCCAGTTTGTGTCCGCTAACCACATTATGATTTTAAGCTTTGAATCCAACCGCAGACCGTGCAGACTACATTAGCCATAAAATTATACAAATAATCCTCCCGTCTGTATAAATTTAAAATCGTGATGTGATATTTCATACCTCTCCCAAAAGTCAAAAGACAGCAGACACATTTCAAAAACTCAAAAAGAAACAATCAAATGAAGCAAATGTGGTCGACTTGACATTGAATTTAAATATATAAGACCATCCGGCCCATGTTTAGTTGTTTAGTCTTTCCACAGAGATCAAAATACAAAAAAATAAAATAAAAACTCGCTGAATAATTACGGGAGTATCCTTACATTTGTTTGCAACATCCATCCAACTTTCGGATTTTGAGGTAGGACCCACAATACTACATAATGCTATGAGGAGGTCTGTGTACAAATGGAACATGAAAAGTAATTTTATGAGCTATCACGACTACGGCTTGGAATACAGATGGTTATTTAACACTGAAAGTTAAAAATTAAAAGTAGAGTGATTTCTATGGATTTGCACGTTCAAGACGCAGTGATCGTTAAAATATCGCATCGCACGTCTCCCTGCCATCCAATGCATGATAAAAATGATTGCGTATACATTATACACTGGCACTACTGGACTCAAATGAAATACGTGAGCATGAGCCACTAGGAGTATATAGATGCACTACAGACTTACTAACAAATACGGAAAAAAAGATTTGGCTATAGATGTGTAAAGATACCTAGGTATATACATAGATACGTTCTACGTGGGCACATACATATTTTGTGACTAATGTGCGTCTTGCCTGGAATAAAATAGGGGCTAGAAAGGGGCTATTAATCCAACTTGACTTAAGCTTCCAATAATCCACTAAAATAACTACTAGAGCTCAAATCCACTTCCTTGTTATCGCTCATGTAATATATCTACCTATATATATATTTTTGTGATGGGAGTAATAAAAAGTTTTGACTCGATTGTGATTGTGATGTTGGTCCCAACATGATAACAGACCACACCATCTCCCCACTATTACTATACTTATATACCTACGTATCCCCGTGTCATGTCAAACAAACAATCTTTCAGTAGCAAGACCATATTTGGACCAAATATCCTATCCTTTGACCTCCATTCTTTGTCATGAGAAGAAAAAAATGATGAGTCGTCTCCACAACTCAACGATATACGATACACAGATATGTAAAGACCAAAATGCTTACAATTTACATGAACGCTAAGCTAATCTACTCACAGTCACACAATAAGGGAAATTCGTAAATTTGGTAAATGTCAAAAAAAAAAAGATTGTCTCCTTAATTCCAGAGTCCAAGTTGAAAATATATAAGGATTGTAATCTGTCACGATCCCTATCCTTATCCTAAGAGGTGTAGTTAGATAGATTCTCTCAGATTGGCCCAACAATAAAAATTGTGTAGGAAAGGAAAGAAAAGCAAAAAAAAACACTTGTGCATATTAAAATGTACGTTTTTTTTCTTATTTTTTAAATGTACATGTTTGGCAAAGTTAAGGTCATTTGATTATTAATGTAGCAGCTCTATAAAGTAACAAAGTGAAGAAAATTGAAAGGCTTCCATGGAGGAAGGTGTAGTGTACCTCCTGACATGACTGACTGACTATGTATGTAGTGAGAGGGGAATTCATATTGACGTCGACGGTCCCAGCCCATATGTTGATGACAAGTTTGCCTGGAGTTAGAATTTATGAATTTCATGATTTAATCATTGGTTGTTCCAACCTTACTACGATTTTCTTACCCAAATAATAATATCTTCATTAGCATGATGGGAACGTGTTAAGTTAAGCCCCTATACTTAGTCCGAGGAGGTATAATTATATATAGATATATCAACAGGCAGTACCATTACAGTATCATGTAATTTTTTACATTTATCCTTCCTCCTCATCCTAAATATTCTCTCAACGGAGTAGCAGCAGCAATAACAACTCTCAATTATTATTTATGCGTGAAATACTAGTGTACACACACACACACACACATAGAGTCCAATCTGGATGATGGGATCACCTTTTAGCACAGTTTTTATCCACTAAATAAGCCATGCAAATCATTTGATTTCCTTTTTTTTCCTCTTCCAATATCAGACCGGGCGTATGTATTATGTACTCTATGTACAAACGTGTTAGCAAAGCAAATTTAAATGCCACCTCCAACACCAACAGTATGTACTTACATAGAATTGTCTAATCATATACCATCCATACTAATATACGTGTCCTGCCTCTAGCCCGTACTTTAAATGGGAGGAATAAGTTTCATGACGCACTCACCATCGTCACTTTTTGCTTTTTTTTTCGCTGACACTGACAATGTGATGTACACAGTGTTCGGTCAACACCAGTGTTTAAGGTGTACGAGGACTTATTTACATTAGGTATAGGACTAGAGTATACATAATAGAGTAGTATCATTACACTTTAGCATAATTATTTGGGCACCCCTTCCATCCCTATGAGCCTTCTACAATGCCTGTCCATTTTCAGTTTTTCAGAGCGATTTTAACCTTTTCAAAAGGGTGATTTATCAAGTTTTACACCTTTTTGAAAAGGCTAATTTATCAAGTTTTGCACCTTTTTGAAAAGGCTAATTTATCAAGTTTTGCACCTTTTTGAAAAGGTTAATTTATCACGTTTTACATCTTTTTAAAAAGGTGCTGATTTGTAGATTTGAACTTTTTGAAAGTGTTTATTTGTAGATTTGACATTTTTGAAAGTGCTGATTTGTAGATTTGACCTTTTTGAAAGTGCTGATTTGTAGATTTGACCTTTTTGAAAGTGTTTATTTGTAGATTTGACATTTTTGAAAGTGTTTATTTGTAGATTTGACATTTTTGAAAGTGTTTATTTGTAGATTTGACATTTTTGAAAGTGCTGATTTGTAGATTTGACCTTTTTGAAAGTGTTGATTTGTAGACTTGACCTTTTTGAAAGTGTTAATTTCTAGATTTTACCTTTTTAAAAGTGTTAATTTCTAGTTTGGACCATTTCACAAACGTTTCTTCGTAGAATACACACCTTTGTAAATCAATCTTTCCCCTGTGGCTTCCCAGTTACGAATGGGTTAAGGAAAAATAAACAAGCATAGCTATATTCCTAAAAACTCTTGTGAGTTGTGACGTGAGTCTGTTATAATAATGGATAATTGTAGATGGTATATGTATGTACATACGTAGGCACTTGGTTTATCTGTGTTGGCTTAGTTAGTTTGAGTTTGAAGTAAGGTAGCCGACTGTATTGTAACAGAAAGAACAAGGAATTTTGCAAGTAGAAATCTTAGCCTGTGACAAGGCAGAAAGAACATCAATTTGTGTCTCCCCTCCGGTCTCTCTCTCTCTCTCTCTCTCTCTCTCTCTCTCGCCGTATCACTCTACTCCCCCAAATCACCAAATAAGTCAAGCAGGAGAAATTCTACCGTTGCCGTGTTTCCTTTTATGCCATCCCTAACATGATCGTCAATCTATGTACACGGTACTACACGTATTTTCCCCACTTTGTTTTGTTTTGCTTATTATTATTGTGCTTTGATTGAATCCCATTAGACGAGGAAGGAGGTACATAAGGTATCCCTAGGATCTTCACAGGATGCTGGTGTGTAGTTGTTGTTGTTGGGCTGCCTTTATCTCCTTGTCATTCCCAAGATATGAGACCTAAGTAGGCATCTCATTTATTCAATTATTAGTAATTGTTTACTTCACATACTACACAGTATATGGCATCCCATCTACCTATGTACATATACCTCCCTGATTTATTCACAGGCAAATTCAAAACATTTTGGGAGCATATGTCAAGCTAGTCAGCTTTAGGCTGTCCCATGATTCTTTCTGCTGCTATTACGTCGTATATGTACTTACTTACTTACTTTGTATGGATATACTTTGGGGGCACATCAAAAAAGTGATCTTAAGTCCCAACTCGGTCGATTATGTATTCAATTTGTTTGTTTTGCTGTTAATTTTTCGTCTTGGTAAACTTTTTAAGTTTTGAGATTAAAGCTCCAACTTGTGTATATGTATAAATATGACTCTGCGTCTTACTCCTTTTGACGGCAGCCCAAACTTTGGATAGAAAATAAAGATAAATGGATCTGGGATTCTAAAACGACGTGGACGTTATTATATATTGAGCTGAGGTGAGGTGAGAGAGTTGATAGGAGTGAGATAGGAAAGAAAATTATGTTTTATAGAATCCATCCCACCCATTTTACACATTACTTATACAGTACCTATGCAAGAGCAGTCTCGGGCCAAGTGTGGAGCAGAAACCCAACCAGCCAGCCAGCCAGCCAGCCAGCCAGCCTCCTTAATGCATCTTATCGACATGGAATACTTACTATAAGGTGATATACCTACGTATGCATGCACATAAGATTTGCACTGAGCACATGATCATCAGGAGAGCATCAGCTTCTCCATTTGACGACAGGTTGCTTGCATCCCAAGATCCCTCTCTCTCTCTCTCTCTCTATGCCATCATACATACAGTCCCCACTCCTTAATTCTCATTCATGATTATCAACTTATTCATCAAGTTGATTATTACCAACAGGAGGATCCGCCGGAGAATAGTCTCTCGGTCGAGCCCAGGTTTTGCTAATCGCGCGATAAGAATTTCAACTCTAACGAGCAATTTAACTTAAACATTAACATGCCCTTCATCAAGTTAGAACCAAACCAAAGCAAAACACAAGGGAAGGGGCACAGACAGAGAAGACTGAGAGCAATAAAAGTTTTGGATGGATTTTGAAATAGAAAAGCAAGCAGCAAAGTTGGGAAGCCTAGCTATAATGCAATACATAGCAATAGTCTTAAACGGTGATGGACTTTGGGTCTCTGAATCCATTAGCTCAAGTTGTGTAAACTCTTTACTCTTTGGTGGGGACTGGAAGGAGTACATACATAGAACTGAGCAGAAGTTGTTGTACCCGTGAAAGATACAACAAAAAAAAAACAAAAATCATATACCATGCGATGAGTAAATAGCAGTAGTACAACCTTTCCTCCGTCAAATTATCAATTAACATGGTCGTTATAAGAGAAACCAAAAGGATTTTAAATAAAAAAAATTTGACTTTGAGCATTTAAGCATTTTACACGTTATTAGGGAGATGTAACCTTGGAATTAATACTTCTTTACACTGCATAATTCTATATAGGCATTTAATGTACTTGCATTTAATTGTACTTCCATAGTATGTACCTTCCTACTATGTATACCTACATGGACTAAGGAAAGGACTGACTGCCTTAGCGCACTCAAGTAATGTTTTAATGTACGCTCTTATTTATTTGCAATTAAAAGGCTGTGAGAGACAAGATCCCTTGCCTTTCAACGTGTGTGTGTGTGTGAGTGTAAGTGTTGCACTATGTAGCTGCGTCTGATTACATACAGAGTTTCAAATAGGCATTTATGTATTGCTATATTGAAGTATATTGCTTTACTACCATGTTTCTGGTCTTCATTTTCATTCTCTTCTACTATTCGCATTTTAATAGCTTTTTGTTTTTTTTTCTCTTCATACCTTTTAGTGGACTGTTGTGTGTGGATGATTCAAATTGTTTGAGGCACATCAACGAGCATACTGTTCTCGTCTCTCCGTCCGTCACCATATATAGTGATATGTGATGAGGATTAAAAACCAATCTTCCCTCCCAATCCTCTCACATCACATATAGTAGTATGACAAGTTTAAAATTCATGCTCTTCACTCTCACATCACATATTGCATGGCACATTATATTCCACGGCATTGTACCCAATATAGTAGGGCGGTAGATGCGTTCGTCGTGGTCTCGGGATGACGGAATAATAATAACAACCAACCAAACCTACAGCACTAAAACTTTTTGGATTTTAGGATCGACCAAGGGTGTATCTATATGAAGTTGTGACCTATTCTGTTCTGAGACGAGGATCTGTCTGTCAGTATGTATGTAATTACGTCTCTGAAAACATTTAGGTGTAATTCCTCAAATTGCTTGCACGGCCCTTGTTCTTGCTCTTGTTCTTGACTCACCCGTTACCCGTCATCAGCAGTTTGAGAGAGAGAGAGAGAGAGACAGAGTCTCAAATTCTCAAAGTACCATGAGAAGAAGTCTTCGACACTCACTTTGGCTCGTTCTCGCGGGTCTGGGAGATTAAAATTAAATGGATTTACATGTTATTTATTGTTGTGATTGTTCGGGAAGAAGCAAGTCCAAAGCTACCCATACATATATGTATATATGTATAGTGATAATAATGTGTGAGACAAATTGTTTCATGATTTAATGTTGGTGGAAGAAGGGAGGGTGGGTTCTGGTGGATGATTGTTTAGAATTTGTATTCCTTCTCCTATGCTGTATGCTGTGTGTGTCTGCTCTCCATTCTGGTAGTATACAATAAAATGACTAAAACGCCAACTCATAACAGCAACAACAATCGCAATAATAATCGTGGATGGTGTGAATTATGATTTCATGGAGCATGTAGCCCAAATCACAACTAAAGGCTCAGCTTAAAAGCTCTACACTCTACACGCAATCGAAGCTAAGCCACTACGCCTTATATGTAGGTAGGTACATACTTACGATGAATGTGCTTATTCCTATAATTACATATTAATAGATACACAGAAATAGCTTTCATGAGCAAGTTTACATTTACAAGGCTCGTATATCATTCGTTCTTCACTCATTTACCACAAACTTGGTCAACTGTTATTGTGTTGCTGATGAGATTATATACGGACTGACTTCAATGTCAAGCTGTAGCAAGGCATTGTGCTCGTACTGTAGGTGCTAAGATGTTTAGTAGATATTACAATTATTTTATATTATTATTATTTTTCATTGTAGAATGTACAGAGTACAGAGAGCCCATGGCTTTGTTCAGCCTTAGTAGTTTCAGCATCAATTGGCTCCTGCGTCCAGCTCCACATACATTTAGTTTCAAATTCATGAGGACGTAGAAATCGTAGGAGCAGTCCCTCCAATAATTTCCAGCTCACCCCGCCGTTTCGTCCAGTAAATCTCGTCCAAAGGCCAAGGGAAAGAATCTAAAAAGAAATAAGAGGAACGAACGAACAACACAGCACATTTTAGCATTAATGACATGTGAAATGTGAAAAGTTTAAAGTGTCTGTCTACATGGACGTAGAGTGCAAGTAGGATAATGCTCCTGGAAATAACATTGTAAAGTGTACATTGGTAATTTACATATGGATTGAGCCATTTGTCGAGGCTGGAGCCGGAGAATCCAGTGATTCGCGGAGTGGCTTGCATGCATTTAAGTAGACATATGGCGAGCCATTTTGAGCTTGAGTGTGAGATTGAGATAAAACTTTGTTATTTCTTTGAGTTTCAAGACAAGTGATATCTACAGAGCCGCACACAACAAGAGTCTACCGGGTTAGTAAATTCATAAATTATTCCATTTTACTTATATTTTATACTTTTGAACATTTAGAGTGAAATCCCCTTGAGCAATCAACCCTTCCTGTACCCCTCCCCCGCATGATCTGTCTCCCTTTTCTTGTCCATTCTCCATCTCGACTGTGCTGTGGAGGCTCCTCTCTTCGCTTTGGCTGTGGTATGTCTTCTTGGTCTTTGTGTGAGCTCTTGTTAGTATTCCCGAGGCAATGATATGCATGGTTGCATTGTGAGAAGACCGACACAGGTCCGTCCGTTTGTCTGTCTGTTCCCACTACTGCTCGTCTGTATACTTTTGTACCTACTTCATGGTTGGTTGAGTTCCTTGTATATTGCATCTATAGGCATCCACCTCAATTCGTACAGTTAGCATAAATGCACCACCGCCACCACTAGCCTCCTGAGAACGGACAGTGCATTGAATTGAATTGCATGCTTTGCTTTGGTTTGGTGGGTATATCTACGTGAGCTGGGGTCTTGAGATATTTAGTTACAGTGTCTGGACAAAGAAGTCACATCTCCTTCACACCTTTCAGCTGGAAAGGGACCCAACTCCACACACGCTCACTCAATATTCCAGTTTAAAATCCTCAATTTTAACTTTTTGATTAGCAAAGTTGGAATTCCGAGCCTACAATAAATTACGTTATTAGAATTTACGAGCCAGAAACCACTAGAAAGCTAGAAACTTTAACTTTATGTCTGAGACTGGGACTGACTGGTAGTGGTGAGAAGAGCCCGATGTGGTGCGTGTATATTTAGACTAAAGTCCGTTCAGTGTCAGGAGGAAAAATCTCGGCTCGTCCCTGGGCTCCTTCTATACTTATCATCATTTCAGCACCCTTTATTGGTATAAATTGTGATTGTAATCTTTGTCATCGAACATTATTTCATGTCCATGTCTGCTTTATGTCAGGACTCAATTCTCACTTGAAGACAAATAGGAAGTTGGTCAAGCCATCACTTTTGATCAGGAGCCACATTGTTTTCTCTAATGCACTTCCCCGGCTCACAATAACATTGAGCTGACTCAGTCACCGTCCTCGTCGACGTCGTCAGCATAGTGCACTGACTAGTGAGCTAGTATTACGTGAGACGACCAGAAGTGAATAGAATCATCAGCCAAGGTCTACCAGCTGAGCTGAGCTCTCTGTGTGCTGTACTTTTCTTGGGCATATAGACACAAATGTATGGGTAGATTGGCTCATGCTGGTCCTGCGGTGCTGAGGAGTTTAGTCTGCCGGAGTCTCGTGTGATGGTTGGAGGGGAGTCGGAGAGCAGAGCTTTAAGCCAGACCAAAAACCAAACCAACTACCACTCAAGATCAATTGAAGGAACATATTTATTAGGTAGAGTGCTGTGAAGTGAACTTCCATACGTTATCTCTCCACACACACACACACACAATAGAGTCTCTCTTTCACATTCTCATTGTTCTATTGCAATCTTGGAGTGCCCCTGAAGTTTATCTTGATATCCCCCCACTCCATCATGCCTTCTTCTTCCTTCGCGCACTCGAGCTCCCTGCTCCACGCTGGATCCTTACGATCTTACTCCTCACCTCAAATCAACCTCAAATGAACGACTAACAAAACGATACCGTCAGAGAGTCAGAAATATTGTAGAGCTCAATCAAGGTACGCCATGCATACCTGTGCATATCTCCACGGATTCTAGGCTCAACCTCAACATCAACTTCCAACTTCGCCTTATCAGCCCAGAGAGAGTCAAGAGGCCCTCCCGAAGAATGTGGACGGAGGAGACGGGGAAAAAATTCAATAGAGTCTCAGAGCTGCTGGTCGAGGAAGGAGAGAATGTGCGAAAGAGTAAGGCTCCGTTGGCATAGTTACCCCTTGCCATGTGGTGTATTCCATTCTGCAGTGTAACCACATCATATCTATCTAGTCTATCTATCAATATCTGCGTACCAATCACCGTGGCAAACTCCAGCCCTTCCCCATAACCGTGTTGGTAAGTCAAAGTCATTTGTTACATTACACATGTACATACTACACACCTACCTATACAGTAAATCGTCCTCCCTAGTAATATAATATGTACTAATTTACCTATGTATGTACGCTGCCACTTGTATAAGTATTGTGGATCCCAGCAATTTATCTGTCCAAATCTAGTAGTATCTGGTATCTACTCCCTACTGCTGCAAACTCTGTGCCACAAGCATAGCTGTTGGAGTACACATTAAAATTTGCACTGTCCATCAGTTCTTAGTTCATGAGTGTTGTTAACACGCGTAGGAAGGAAGATCCCTGCTTCGCCAAGTATACATCCATGAATAAGTACAAGTAGAATTGTATTGTGAAATTTCCGTGTTTATCTAACATCCTATCCCCGTCCACCAGTACAGAGCCGAGTGAGGAGACTGTAGTACATTTTTACGACTATCATTCACCATGGAAGCTACAGTGGAGGCATGTACCCTGAGCATGCAGCAGCATATGTTGTTGTTACACTAGTACGTCGTCCTTTCGTAGATAGCCCAGCATTTAATGTCGTTGTTTAGTTATGTATGGCAATATTTCTGCATGTGATTTTATTTATTTTTTGCTAGTGCTCCTACACGAACATGAAACTACACAAATTCGCAATATACATGCAGCCTTACTCCGCACACTCACTCTGTCCTCCTGTGGACGCTGGCATATGACAGGTAAATGGAGAGAACTGAATCTGTCGGTCCACATTAGGCATGCACGCACGTATGATAGATTAACTTTGGTTCTACTAGTCAAGGCAGCAGGCGAACAACTGCATACAAGCGCTGATATTTAGTAGATGTAAGTAGATAGATTGGAGTCAGAGTACAAAAGTATTCTACAGAGATTACATGTGTTCCTTCCTTCACGTTGACTCACCCTCGGCTTTACACCACCACCAACTAGATAGCTTACAGTCTACACAAGGAGCCTCCCTAACACATCCTTACTTCTCCAATTCAATCCAAAACTACCTACCATATACACGCCAGAGAACAAGTAGTAACTTCACTGCAGCTACAACGGACCACACCGTCATCCGTCAGTCAGAACCATAGTAGCACATGGAGAGTGGCACACGGTAAGTTGAAACTCTTCCACCACCAATACTTTTCACGAGATCACAATTCCAAGCAAGCCAAGCAAAAGCTGAAGGTGTACACAGACAGCCTGAGCCTTCCAACCGACCGACCGACAGACCGACCGACCGAAATCAAGGAGGAATACATCAGTAACTTCCACAGTGTATCTGCAGTCAGCAGAGGTGGAGGATGTTACTAGTAAAAGGAGTAGAGCAGAAACGAGAAGAGTAGTAAAAAATCCAAAAAAAAGAAGAATATTTGCCTTGTTTTGCCAAATGAGGTGACGAGCAAATTTCCCTCAATCCTCGATCCTCATCATCAGCGTCGTAGTGTCTTCCTATACCCTTTCAAGTACGAAATCCTAATCCGCACAGCTCTCGTCAGCCACGGACCTCCACAGAACACGTCCATTGAGTCTCAGAGAAAGAAAGACGGCAAGAGAAATAAAAGGAAGACAAGAAGAGAGCATCTCCCAGACTCAACTCGGCGGATACTTATGGCAAAAAGCTGAAAGGAAGCACACGGCAAATGTACACATCAGAGACTACATCAGAGCAAATACATGTGTCGACTCTAGAAAAGATATCCCACACAAAAGATAATACCATATGAGAGTGATAGAAAGATTCTTGAGGAAAAAACTTATATGCTTTTTGGCTATATATTCAGTGAGATTTTGTCGTTTCGGGTGCATTCGTCTGTGTCTCTGACTCTTTTACAGCAGATGAAGATAGACAACTGACTCTCTGCCACTGATTCAAGTGCTTCCTATGTATAGTATCTTCCTATCCCTACACGCCATCCTACCTACAGCCTCCTCCTATGCATGCCCCGACCAACACGACCAACTACCACACTACGGAAACTATAAAGCACTGCTCATGTCTTTCCTGAATCAACAGCCCTTTTTTTAAGCTGTGTGTAAACTCAACTGCTCAACTCATCCTTAAAGTCGGCATTGAAGCATTCAAGATAGAAGAAGAAGAAGAAGACGAGAAAAGGAATAAAAGACGAGGAGGGCAGAAATACAAGGAGAGAACAAACAGACAGA